>PVIJ01012089.1:17948-51562 GCA_004024925.1 Scalopus aquaticus | reverse complement strand
AGTTCACATTCCCACCAGCAGTGTAGAAGAGTTCCTTTTTCTCCGCATCCTTTCCAGCATTTGTTGTTGCCTGTATTTTTAATGTGTGCCATCCTCTCAGGTGTGAGGTGGTATCTCATAGTGGTTTTGATTTGCATTTCCTTGATTATAAGTGATGTTGAGCATTTTTTCATGTATCTGTTGGCCATCCGCTTTTCTTTGGAGAAGTGCCTTTTGAGCTCTTCTGCCCATTTTTTGACTGGGTTATAAATAAATAGATCTTTAAAGAAATAAGTCAAAATTATATATGAACTACCTCAGAGGGATCCTTCCTTCTGAAGAACTCTTTTATAAATCCTTTCAAAATGAAGAGACTCTTTTATCCTATAAACACAGTGGAAACAGTAACTTTCAAATTAGCTCTGAAGGTTAAATTTTGTACAGGGCTTGTTTTCGTCAGTTCGATGAAGGACAGCTCCGTTTCCTTTACCCCAGCATTGAAGTCATGCCATCCTGAAAATGTAAGTCCCTAGGGAAGAAGAGTGGGAGTTAAATAGTTAGTAGAAGACAGCAGTGCTGCCAATTATTATTTTGAGTTTTGCTCCAGAACTGAGAGCGAGCTTTTTTATTTCTTCTTTTCATTTTCATGTCAGTATGTGTGGTCCGAGTTACCTCAGAAATAGGAGAGATTTGTATTTGGAGTCATGGACTTTGAGGCCGAGCTCAGGGTGATGGCTCAATTTTCCTTTCAAAGAGGATTGGCTGGGAGAGGAGAGGCATATTTAGTTTCCTTCCATTTTCCCTCACCTCCTGGTTCGCTGCTGCTCTTTCTTTGGATCTTGACAAGAATGCTTTATAAACCTATGACCTTCAGCCCAGAAAATGTCAGTTCAGGATCATTTTTTGACATTCCAGCGATCTTAGTACCTGAGATTTCAGCACTGAGGACTACAACTCCCAGTGTGTGGTGAACCTGACTCTTCCTGCCTGGGGCGGGGCGGAGTTCTGGGATCCAGGGGGTGGGGCTAAGTGGCCATCTTGGATTTAAAAGGCTGAACACAGGTAAGCTCACGGTCTTGCTTTTCCACTTTTGGCTCATACCTTGGTCTCAGCCCAGATGGTGCTGCTGGTAGGTCTGATGGCATCCAGCAACACTCTGGCCAATCGAATCAGTCTCTCTCTTTCTCTTTCCTCTTCTCACTCCCCTTATAAATTTTAAATTTCTCTCTATGTATCTGCTTTTGGGTCTTGTCCCAAGTTCTTAAGTGGACAGGTCAATGACTTACGGCCTGGGTCAACCCCACATCCCCTGGGGTTGCCTATAACACAATGACTATTTCCAAATGAGGTTGCATTGTGCAGCACTGGGGCTAATGGCCTCCACATATGCATTTGGGGGACACAGTGACTGTGAGCTTAGGTACTGCTTCGGGAAACTCAGCCACCCCATGGACCTGCAGGGGCCTCAGGATAGCCACCAGGGGCGCTGCTGCTTCACCAAAGCACCAAAGAGGCCACAGAACTATCCTACTGCCTTTGAATCCTACTTCCCTTCAGGGTCCAGCTTTGTGTTTTGTACTTTGGTAATTCCATCTCAAACTTGAGCATCAATTATTCCATATTAAAAAGGCATTGATACTGCAGTTAGGAGGTGCCGTCAGCCCTCACCTCTAAGACAAAGGCTTGAATCTTAAGACAAGGTGTCTGCCCAGGACAGTTGAGTGGCAAGCGCTCAGTGGCTGTGAGTGTCTGAGGCAGTGACTGACACGGCCCCAGGGTGCCGAGGACCTGCCAAGGCCAGTTACTTGCATGTGTTTGGATTAGAGGGGCTCTCCCTTCGCTTCCTGGGGCGAGTCTGTCAGTATCTGTCAGGAGTATTACCTTGTTCATTAATGTGTCACTAACATTTAAAATGCACCCTTTCTGCTTCTCAGATAATGATTTCAGACAGGTTGGAGGAATCTCGTGAAGAGCACAGTTCTCAGCAGAGCTGACTCCCAGGAGAAGAGGGATGTGTGGCTGGCTTTAATGATTCATGATCTTTGGGTAACTAATTTACTGCCCCAAAGTCTACAGGGCAATTGCTGCTCTGTCATTTCCCTTTGGTGAAACTTTTTGTTTGTTTCACTGATTTCCGAGTCTGCGTTTCTACAGCATCCGAGTCTCACACCCCTTCCTTCCAGGAGTATCAGTCGCTGGGAGGGGTCACTGGGCTTTTGTTACTTTGGTTGCTGTCACCCCCAGAGGTGAGTGCTACCTAGGTGAGTGCAGAGGGCGTGCTACATCCTCTGGTATAGTCCTGCATGGAGGGCTTCAAATCCCACAGGGGTCCTCCAGGCCCGTGCTTGTGAGGTTTCGTGGGAAATGGAGAGTTGTTGATTGGCTTCTGGCTTTTCTTCTTTACCTCTGCAGGAGAGCAAAGGCCTGCCTCCCCATAAGACAGCTTTTTGGCCAGAGGTTTGTTTCCTGGAAGCCATTCTCCTTTTTAAAAAATTAAAAAAAGATTATTTATTTATGCTACAAGAACTGGGGTGCAGGCCAGAGGTGTGGGGGCTGAGAGGACTCCCCAGAGACAGAGTGGGGGACAGAACAGGCGGATCTACTGAAATCCACTGCTGAGGGGAGCAGCAGGGAGACAGGAGAGGTCTGCTGCGCCCTGTGGGAAGCTCCCTGGCTGGGGATTGAACTCGTGCCACAGTGGCTGCGACAGCTTCATAGTGCTGAGTGCGCCCCCAGGGAGGTCCACTGGAATCCCTTTGTGAGGGTTGGGTCAAGCTGTGTGTCAGATGTTACATGCTTAGAGGAGAAGCTCTCTCCCAGGGTCTCCCCTTCCCTCTTGCAGAAAGACCCCATTCTGGAGCAACTGGATGGGCCTGGCCTCTTGCAGCACTGAGCACTGTGGGAGGTGATGTCTTTCCTGACGCCTTCTCCAGCGGGAACAGACTCAGAGACTTTTGCTAGAAGCTCAGGGGCGGAGCGGAGGCCACTGAGTCCGGGAAGGAGCAGAGGGGCAGGGAATAGCTGTGAAGGTTCCGGCTGGCAGCCGCCATGAGCGAAGCTGCACGGGAAGGGGGCGACGTCCTCTGCACAGCTCTTCCGGCTCTGAGACCGTCAAGGGAAGCCGGGACCAGTTCTGGAGTCTTAGGCACCTGGGCAGGAAGGCCTGGGGCAGACACGCGCACTCACAGGGCCCTGGAGCTGGGCCTCTGTTACCTTCCTGTTGCTGAAAACCGCAGACCCCCAGCCTGTCGTCCCTTGCACCCCGAAACCCTGCCCTGCAGATCAGCCCCAGAAAACCAGGACCCCTGAGCTCTCAGCCGGGTGTGTGGCTCGCGTTTGCCTCCCTCCCCTGCTGTGTGATTGCTCGAAACCAGTGACTGGGTCTTCCAAAATTGTGTGGGACTAATGGCGAAAGCCGAATGGAATCGCTAAGAAAACCAGGGAAGGGCACGGGGGGGGGGGGGGGGGGGGGGGGGGGGGGGGGGGATGGCCGGGAAGAGGCATGTGGGCTTTGGGGTGGGGATCAGAGCTGCTGGACGCTTCTGCACTTCCGTAGATGATGACAGGCGTGGGGGCTGGTCCCCAAGTTCTCTGGGAGCCCTTGTTGTGGAGAGGAAGATGCGCCCCTGCCTGGAGTTCTTTACGCCGCGGCTGGTGCAAACCGCCCAGGTCTGAGGCTGCACCACCTGCCACGCCTCCGGCTCCTCGTGAGACGCCCCGGGGGGCAGGGGCGCCTCCGTTTTTCTGAAGACTCGTTCCTATTGAAGTCACTTCTGAAATGTCCCTGAGCCTGGCTGCTGCACGGTCACTAGCACAGAAGTTAAATTTCCATCCCGGGCTTGTGAGCTGCACGTTCTCCTGAATTGTGTGCAGGATAATTGGTCGCGGCTGGAGTCTCATTACTTTTGGCAAATGAAGAGCGTCCCTTAGAGCCAGCCATGGGCGCGCCCAGAAGCCCCGGGGGGAGTTAATCAGCAGCTCTCTCCCTGGGTGTCCTTTCCCTCTTTTTGAATCTTGCGGCTGGTGGCTCCGGAGCTGGCAGCAGAGAGAAATATGACGCTCGGCTAATGGCTTGAGAAGGGGAGGGAAGGACTCAGGGTCACCTGTGGCATATCCTGTTCTGAGCGAGCCAGAGGAGATTAAGGCTGTCACTTGCTTGATTAGCATTACCACTTGCCTGGCCCTCGACTTCCAAACGTATTAATTCCGAGAGAACAGTCGCATCAGACTTCTCTTGTCCACGTCGGCGACTAACCTTGTCAAATCCCACTGCAGTGGCTGTCGGGAGGCGAGGCCCAGCCGCTGCAAAGCTCTGCTCCTCTTTTGTTTGCTTTTAGGACGAGAGCTTTCCAAACAACGCCAAGCTGCTGAAGCTCGAGCCTGCAAAGTAATTGGCGGGCGGTGTCTCAAGTTAAAGCTCTTTTCAGCAGGGAGAGCGAGAGACGCGGCCTTGCGCCTGCGCAGATGTGTGCATGCGTTTATTCCCGCGCTCGTCAGGGCTTTCTTTTTTTTTTTTTTTTTAAGATTTATTTTTAATTTATACATACAAGCTGGGGTACAGGCCAGAGGCATGGGGCGGTGAGAGGGTTCACCAGAGACAGAGCGGGGAGTAGAACAGGCAGATCAGAAACACACTGCTGAGGGGAGCAGCGGGCGAGGCAGGAGAGGTCTGCCGCGCCATGTGGGATTCTCCCCGGCTGGGCGTCGAACTCGCGTCACCGCTGCCGACAGCTCCACAGCGCAGCGCTTAACCGCTGCGCCACCGGGGAGGCCCTCGTCAGGGCTTTCTTGTTCAGTAGCCTTCCTAAGCACAGCGTCGCGTGTGAGAGGTCGATGTGCTGGTGGAGTGGACGCGGTCTGTGCTTGGGGTTTAAACACCGCTGTGCAGCTTGCGTGGCCGGACACCGTCTGGGTTCAGGTGTCTCCCGGTCTCACTTAGAGTGGAAGCATCTCGTCCTGCTTGCTTGGGGACTGAATGCAGCTCTGCAGCTAAGGGCTCTATTTCCAGCTCTGGGGGCCTGTCCTTGTAGCAGCTGGGGGGCCTGCTGAGTCCCTGCTCTTCAGTGCGCAAAGACCCGATTCCAACCCAGCTCTGGCACTTACGGGAGCAATGAGCGTTGAGGTGTCAAAGTGTTGTGGGTCAACCAGAGAACTGACAAGCAGAGCCACTGAGTAAGAGAGTGTCGCTCTGTAGACCTTTGATTTATCATACTGACTCCCTTTAGAAAGTTTATGACAGGGCCTCCCTGGTGGCGCAGGGGTTAAGTCTCAGCCTATGAAGCTATCGGCAGCCACTGCAGCACGGGTTCGATCCCCAGCCAGGGAGCTTCCCACAGGGTGCAGCAGACCTCTCCTGTCTCCCCGCTGCTCCCCTCAGCCGTGGATTTCAGTGGATCCACCTGTTCTGCTCCCCACTCTGTCTCTGGGAAGTCCTCTCACCCCCCACCTCTGGCCTGCACCCCAGCTCTTGTATGCATAAGTAAATTTTTTTTAAAGAAAGTTTATGGCAGAGGGAGGGGTCCAAACAGGGGAGGGAAGAGCTCAAAGGACTGAGGTATGGGTCAGGGGCACCGTGGTGGGGAGAACCAGGGACCCACGTCTGGGGCGAGGAACCCGTTACTATACAGAAATGAGCAACCGTGTAAGAAAACAAATCATTACAAAAAAAAAAAAAAGACAGTTTATGCCAATTTTACACTCCCACGTGCTTGTCCTGAGAGTCCTCTGGTATTATCACTTCAATAATCCTACCCAGCTTAGAGGAACACTGTTTTGTTATTGTTCTAATTCCTGTTCTTTCGATGACTTGTGGGATGGAACACGTTTTGGGGTTATGTTTATTTGGCTTTTTACTGTGGCTGTTGTGAATTGCTTGTGTTCTGCAGGTTCCTTGTTCCTTCTATCCCCAGCGTGACTACCTTCTCTCTGGAAAGCTCAAGTGATTTGTGCAGGTGGGACACAGGTAGCAAGCAGGAATTCTGAGCTTGGGACAGTTGATTTCCTGCCCAGATATTTCTTTACACTCTACTGTTTTCGTAAGAACATTGCAACAGCAAGCAACCTAGAAGTGTCCACTTGTCTTTGCATTTGTGGATTTCACATCTTGGTTCAACAAACCAACATCTTCTTGGAAGCTGTCCTATAATTTAAATCCCTTTTCCCAGCATGCCTTGTTTGTATGACTTGATAAAGGAAATAAGACGACTGAAAGGATAGGGTAATTTGTGTTATGGGGACTCTGGTTATTACTAAGATCTTCTTGCGATTATACTGTTATTGCCTTTAAATACTGTTTCCCAAAAGAACAAGCTGAAGAATTTGAGCAATTCTAAAGCCCATGGAGGAGAAACTAAGTTCTCAAGAAAAGAAAATTGTTAGAAGGTGAAATATGCAATTTGACAGCATGCATACGTTATTGTTATAAACTCTTCACTGTTTAACATCAAACTGTAGGCTGTGTTTTGACAGCGGAGTAGTTTTGAAGACATAGCAAGTGATTAATGTAGTACTTAGTGGGATAGGTTCTAAGACATGAATTAGATTTCTTGGATAGGGAAGTGGTTGGAGTTGTGTATTCACTGTTTTTGTTCACCAGAGTAGTATTTATTACATTGAAGCAGCAATGGTATAAGACTCATACTAGTGAGTTTGGAGAATAAAAATTCCATGATAAGTTGATTGGAGTGGTTCTGGAATCATGTACCCAGTTATTAGGCATGTATGATGGAACAGATAGGGTTGCCTGCCCAAATTACAGGCTCTTTCTCGTGGTCTAACCCAGTCGTCCTTAGCAGAAGTCACTCCTTGCCATCCCATTAGGAGGTCTGTGTGAGTCCCAAATCCTTGGCAACAGCCACCAATGAAAGAGGAGGCACTTGACCCAAACTGGACCCTTAGCTATTAGTATCTCACCTCGCCAGCTACAGTAATTGGCCTGGGGGTGCAGGCAACTAGGATTATACTTGTTTTGGTTTGCACAGACTTTTCCAGTTTCAAAATTGGAGATTCCCTGTTCTAGGAACCTCCTAAGTCCCTGACAAACTGGGACATCTAGTCACCCAACATTTAAATAAGCTGTCCAGTCAGATTCTTCCCTGTGAGATTTGGGCAGGGAATAGAGTCATTCTCTCTCTGGCCACACAACTGTGAGGCGCTAAGTCCAGAGCAGCCGCAGCTCTGCCCACACCCTCAGGACCCAGCTCATTTGAGGCGACTGATTCCACGTGCAGGGGTCAAGGTGGGCAGAGAGCCCTGGGACATCTGTGCCCGGCCCCGTCTCTCCACACTCTGGAAGTCAGCGTGAGCCAGAGGGCCTCACGTGGGCCCGTTGGGTTTGTGGCACTTGCAACCACAGAATCCTAATACAGGATGCTTGTCCCTAAACAAATGTGGGAGTCTCTGATTTTTAATCTTTTTAATTATATTTCCCCTCAGTTTTATAAAATTTACAAAATAAAAAGCAGGAACATTTTGTAATAGTAATTAGAATTTAAGTCAGAGAGGATCTTAGAGGATTTGAAAGCTAATCTTACAGATAAGGACAGAATTTCTACAAAGTGCCTGAAAAACTGGGTTTACTTCTCTCTTTTCCTCTTGTTATCAAGCCCAGTTTCATCAGAGCTTGTACAGCATCTCATATGTGGCCCATGAATCTAATGCCTTATATGGGGTTTGCTTTATCTCTGTTTGGGGTAACATTTGGGGATGAATATGCTACTCCTGGGGCATAGAGGGGGTGGCCGTATCCCACAGATGGAGTTTCTGGGAAACCTGGGGACTCTGGTTTATTCTGGACCTCAGTGCTTTTCCCTCTGGCCTGTCCTGTAATTAAAACCCACGTGTGACCTACTTCTGCTTCTCTTACCGACCATTCTTTTTCTTTCCTGGTGCACAGAAATGGCAGAAATTTCTTCCCGAGCTCGCACAGCCGACCCGCACCTGCTCCGCTCTCTGCTCTCACCCTGTTCTGGGTGTCTCTTTTGTTTGCTGGGCGACGCCTGGAGATGAGACTTCCCTCTGGGACCTGTCATATGAAAATACTACCCCATTTTGAACTTAAGCAGGGCAATGTCTTTTAAGCGACTTAAACTCATTTGGTAGTAATCACTCTTGCGTGGCAGCCCATGTGTGAGCTTGAGGTTTTTTGAAATGAGAGGCTTGATGTTTGAAATTGGATGCTCTCCATAACCAGCCCCACAGGCTGGCAAGGAGGTGCTGAGTAGGGTCTTAACGCTCTAGTTCTCATTAACTAGTCACTATGGCAGGAATTTATTAAATTGCAAATCAGAGACTCTTGGTTAAAAGGACTGGCTGTGATGGAATTAATATATTCATTTTAAACAGCAAGACCTCAGGCTTGGAAAAGGCTCTGTCAGGAATGTGGGTGGAATTTTGGCCCATTCCTCCCCAGTCTGCCCGTGGAGGCCGGCCTGGAATGTTACTGGGGGCTTGCTGGCCAGTGCCCTTGGGTTCACCTTTGATAAGTCTCAGTGGAAGATCTGGGAAGGCAGCATGGAGTCTGTCCTTCTCCTAATCCTAAGGATTTCTGCAGCCCCAGGGGGAAGTTCCATGCCAGCTGACCTTCCAATTAGCCAGGGACCGTATAACGTGGAGGGCGCATTGATTGGCTTTGACTTTTGAGAAATAAGACAAAGGTGCTTTCTGCTGATGGCGGAAACTAATTACCACACAGGACTTTGGGGCTTTCAGCATCTCACACAAAGCAATGTCCTCTGGTCTCCTAGGAAATCAAACAGAATCAAAACGCAAAGGTGGAATCCAGGTGGGGGGCACCTTTTTTGATGTCTGTCACTGAGAGTCTTGTAAATCGGACGGACGCCTTATATCATCTTCGAGTGACCCAGCGCCTGTGGGGTGACTGTTCATACCCATCCACCTGGAAGCAGGACTTAGGGTTCTGAGTGTCCTCCAAACAGATCTGGTTCGGCTGTGCGTTTAGGAGACAGGGATAGTTGGCTTTGAGTTTCTGGGAATGATGAAGAAAATCATTCACATCACTGGCTGCAGAAATGGAATCAAATTCCCATTGGGCATCTCTGATCCTTGTCAACATTTTTCTTTGCCTTCCATTCCCAGCACCCCTCCACAGCTCTCCTCCTTTTCTGGACCGGCCTGGGCCTTGGCGGGCAGCCTCAGGCTCTCTCAGCAAAGGCGGGCAGGGCGGCTGAGCAGGGTGTGCTGTGTGCTGTGTGCTGGCACGGCGCCTCCCCTGGCTGAGCCTGCAGCCTGTCCCACCTCCTCCACGCCGGGCTAGGCGCCACGCCCCAGCAGCTCTGCGCCTGTCTGAGTATGGGGCATAGAACCAGAGAGCCCGGGCTGTTTCCTGCAAATCCTTGTCTTCCGGCTTTAGGATGTGATCGGCTTTGCTGTAGAATCAGGGGACTTGGGTACCCGAGAACTGGTCCAGGGCTCAGCCGATGCGCATCCCATCAACCTATTTAGGGGTGCCGCTCGGATCCCGCCCGGGTCCTCAGTGCCTCTTTGGCTCTTTCTGGGACCAAATGCCCTTGTGGATCCCAGTCTCCACGGGGCCCCAAGCCTCCATTTTGCTCTGACGACACAGTTGGCCACCCGGAGCAGGTGCAGGCCGCTAGGCCCTGTAATTGTGGCTGATCCGGTGACCTGGAGACAGATGACAGGCTGCGAGTCTCAGGGTGACTGGCTCACTGTTTCAGTGGGACCATTTCTGTTGGCTCTTTCCCATGTCTTAACGTTTTCCAGAAATTCTTTTTTTTAAAAAGATTTATTTATGCACACAAGCTGGGGTACAGGCCAGAGGCGTGGGGCGGCGAGAGGGTTCACCAGATCCAGAGCGGGGAGCAGAACAGGCAGATCAGAAACACACTGCTGAGGGGAGCAGCGGGCGAGGCAGGAGAGGTCTGCTGCGCCATGTGGGATTCTCCCCGGCCGGGCGTCGAACTCCCGTCACCGCTGCGGACAGCTCCACAGCACGGTGCTTAACCGCTGTGCCACCGGGGAGGCCCTCGTTTTCCAGAAGTTCTCCCAGATAACATGTTTGGGCAGACCCCAAGTCATAGCACTGAATCCAGAGCCACTGGGCTGTGCAGGCCCAGGAAGGTCGAGTGACCTGTGGGACCAGGTGGCCAAGCTCAGCAAAGCCCCTTAGCGCACCCCCGCCAAGCCCCAGCGCACACCTGGGTCTTCGCCCAACCTGGAAACGGGCTGGGCGCTGAGATCAGCCACCCCTCGGGCCGCCCCGGCTTCTCTGGGTGAACACGCTGCCTTTGCACGCCGAGCGCGAGGCCCACAGTGCAGTGGGGCCTCGGGGCGACGGCCGGTGGGTTGTCAGGAGTGATGCCTTCAGCTTCCTCGAGTGGCAGGGCATGTCCCGCACGGCGTCTCCGCTGCAGCATATGCTCCTTAATGCTGACGTTCTGGGAGCTAATAGTTTCCTCTTGTTATTTTCACCATGCTCGTTCATCAGTTCGCCCATTTGTTCATGCACTTAGCTAAACTTCATCGCACACCCACTTACAGCACTGTGCTGTTAGGGGCACAGAGCTGGATTCAGACACGGACACTACCCTGGCGGAGTATAACCCACTGGGGTGACAGACCCAGGGGCGATTATAATGCGATCTTGTAGGTGTAGCAGGACGAACAGGGCCAGGCGGATGCACAGACCGTCGCGCTGGGGCTGCTGCCAACGCACGTGTCCGGCTAGCCTTTGTTCCCGCCGCGACCTGGGCCGCTGGACTTTGCCGATTGGCCGAGGAGCGGTCATCCGTGATGGCGCGCGGCCAGTCAGATTCTCTTTCTCGTCATTGTAACTGGATGACACAGAGGTGCGTGGGCTGTGGGTTCCGGTGGATCCAAACTCGGATTCTCAGCACACCAGCCAGAAAGCTTGACTGCTTCTGTGACACCGAGTCTCCCATCAGTGCTGCCCCCTGGCACCTGTCCTGGCGAGGCGCCTGGTGCCCAGCCACCGAGACTGCCTTGGTGGCTGTCCTTGATGACTGGCTAGCCTTGATGACTTACTCCTGCCCAGTAGTCACCCAGTGGTCACGGAGTTGCACCCCTTCTTGGGGTGGGGAGCCACCTGTCAGTCTTCGCACCCAGGACTGGGCTGTGGTACCCGCGATCTGCCAGGGGGCTGGGGCACGGCTTTACAAAGTGCCATTTCCTGGGGGATTCAACAGAGGAGTTTCTCACAGGCCTGGGGGCTGGGAAGTCTGAGATGATGAGTGCTTTCCTGCGTGCCCCCACAGGGTGGAGAGAGGTGCCCTAGTCCCCTCCTCTGTTTCCAAGCTCACTAATCCCATTAGGGGGTTCCATCCTTTTAACTTCATCCAGACCTAATCACCCACAAAGGCTCCACCTCCAATTACCATCACAATTGGGGGTTAGGGCTTTAGTGGATACATTTTCAAGGGGAGGGAGGGACCCAGCAGAGACTCACAGCTCCGTGCCAAACCGATTCTCCGGCTGGGAGCCCAGAGGAATGTTCGGCCATGGCAGTGCCCACCCTTGCAGCCTGGCATGCTGGGTCTGGGCTTGTGGCCTGCGGCCCTGTTCATGCTCTGCATCGGAGCTCAGGGTTGGCGGAGCTGGCGGGCTGCGGCGTGAGGCAGCCGGCTGCACTGTGATGAGGAAGAAGGATGCTTGTTGGTGGTGAGGACCAGGCGAGGGAGCTTGCAGAGCGAGGAAGGAGGGACGGAGAGAAGGGGAGAGGGTCCCCTCACCCGCAGTCACTTCCAGTTCCAGCGGTTCCTGAGAGGTGCCCTGGAAACTTCCATCTGCTGGTGTCCTCGAATGAGCTAGTCCAGGTGTCTGTTCCTGTCCTGGCAGGAGGAGGGACACTTCTTTGTTCCTGCAGTGAGACCTGTTACTCCAAGTCTCTCTTGCCGTAACAAGTCTCTTGCTGCATCCTGGGGAGACAGTGGTCAGCACCATCCCCTCTGGGGGCTACCACAGTCTAATGGGAAACACAAAGTGGCAACCAGGACATTAAAGTCCAGTTTGAGAAGGGCTCGGTAGGGGGGTGCAGTCTCGGCAGGCTTCCTGGAGAGGGTGACTATTTTGCTGGGACACCAGGGATGGGTAGGAGGGCTCCAGCTGGGGCTGGGTTAAAGGGCAGGAGGCTGAGTGCTCCAGGTATGATGGCAGTGTTGGCATCACAAGGCCAGTTGGGGTCCTCTGCCAATTTCCCAATTGCAGCTGTATCCTGCTCTCTGATCTGTGAGTCAAGTGGACAGAACAAGGGTGTTTTCACCCCATGCCTGGCCTTGTGGACAGCTCAGCTGACCTTAATATTACCAGCCATTTTCAAATAGGTTTTTCAGTCGCTACCTGATGGCCATGCTAATTAGGAATTAAAAAACCATTAGCAGTGAATTGCTTAGGATTTATTTCTGAAAGGCTGGGTTTGAGAAGGACTTAGTAAAGAACACAGATCGAAGCTGTTTTTCTGTTAAAATGTCAGCCTACCGGTTACGGCCATGTTCCTTCTCTCTGTGTCCTGGAAATATGTGGTAAGATGTGTCACATGCTTATGGCCACTAGACAGGGATTGATCAGATTTTCTTCATGAAGACATATATCCCCCCACCCCCCATTCTGCTCTGTTCCTTATGATGAACACTAAGATTTCTTCCAGGAGAAGATGTTCCCTGTCTTGGTCTCAGCCAGTCAAAGGACTTTCCTTGTTGCAGGTCCCGTTCAGATGCTGGAGAATTGTAACAGTGGCATTGCTGAGGTTCATTAGTAATACCTGTGAAAGGCCGACCACGGAATGTTCTGGAACAGGGGCCAGAACTCAGCTGTCAACACTTCCTCTTTGGTCATCTCTCAGTGCTTTCTTATTATTATTTGACTGAGTCCCTAATTGATTAGAATGACATGATTTTTATTAACAACATTTGTTTGTGGTGTTTAACATAATTAGTGAGAATTATGATTGTGCTAACTGAGCTACTGGTGTACCGAAACCTTCTGCTCTTAGAAATTATCAGCCTTTAGACCTAGACAGTCACCTTGGGGTGGGGGGCCCACCTCTCTGCTTGCAGCTGGTGACATGACTTGTGCCTTTATATGGGGCCATGTGACCTGAGAGCCTCGAGTTCCCCGTTTCCTCGAGTGTGAAATT
Organism: Scalopus aquaticus; assembly: GCA_004024925.1. NCBI lineage: Eukaryota > Metazoa > Chordata > Mammalia > Eulipotyphla > Talpidae > Scalopus > Scalopus aquaticus. The sequence continues at coordinate 38,454 of PVIJ01012089.1, read as the reverse complement.
TGGGTTTTAGAGTTGACTACCTAACAGGTTCCAAACCCCGTATTTCCGAACTTCTGTGATTCTTTCCAGTGTGGGAGAGGGGGTTGAAGAGGCTGTCCCAGACTCCCGGCTGCCAACAGGACAGCGAGGCCCTGTGCTCTCACTTCTAAGTCAACTCCCAGTGGCGGTCCTGTTTTCATTGCTATTCAGAACACAACTCAAATCAATATTTGTCAGAGACAAAGGGCAACATGAGAAAAATCACTCTCTAAAAGCGCCCTGGACTCTCAGCGCGAGTGGCCACACAGGCTATATTTAGAACACGCTGGGGCCGTCTGCCGAGGCGGCCTCTCTCTCTGTGTGGTGACCTTCATGTTTCTAACAATCTGTTCCCAGTGTTTTTATCTTGGTCAGTAGCAGACAGTGCACATTAACCCATTTGTTCCTGGAGAAGGTGTGAGAACTGGGTTCCTGGGGGCGACTCAATGTTCCAAAATGTTTTGGGGGAGTTTGAGGGAGACAGAGCTGGTGTGGGTGGGGTGAGGAGCTCTGAGATGGCTGACTGGGGTGACTGGAAGGAATTGAGCCGCTTGGGCAGGGCCGTGGGAGTCAGTGGGAGCGCGACTGGGGTATGACCCCGGCATTCGCGTTTCTCGGAGAGCGTCATTGTTTGGGATTTGCGAAGGGGCAGGAAGTGGGAGTCCATCTTGCTGAGTGTGACAGTTGAGATGGCAGACGTGACTCTGGGGCTCGTATGGCCTCCCTGAGAGCACTCTGTTGCGGTCCCCTTTTGCAATACCCCTCCTTCTGGGGGGAAGGCTCTGTGGGCAGATGGGCTCCTCTGGCCCCTCCTCGTTGTCTGGATCTCCTTTGGGTGTCTGAGGTCCTGTAACTCCCTGCCCACACAACCTGAGCCCCTTGCCAGCCTGTGCAGGTCCGTCCGTGGAGAGGGCCTCGCCACTCGTGCCTCATTCTCATCTCAGGCTGCCTGAGGTTGGACTGGAGGTCGTGGCTTACGGGTGTGCAAACACATAGAAGTGAGAGACCTTGCAAGTTAACTTTGACCTGGTACGCGGCCTGCCACATCGGACAGTGTGCTCGACAAGGGGGCAGGCGGAAAAGCACTGTCTGTAGAAGCTTGTCGGTTTGATGAACACTTTGTGCATATTTAGACACCGAGTATGTGGGTCTCTGCTGTTGCCTTCAGCCCTGTGAATGGTGGGGTGGCCTGAGGCTGAAATTGCAGGAAGCCCCCCTTTATCTTTCTCAGGAACTTCTGGGGAGCTCTGACTCAAAGTGCAAAGACACGTAATAAAACCAATTCGGCCACAAGCTAATTGTCAGAAACGAGAGTTAGGGTTCCTATGCATGTATTTGGCCAGAAGAACATCAAACTTATAAACAAAGATGCCCAATGATAGTCACAACCATTTGTATCGGTCATTCATTCATTCATTTTCCAACCTGATTATTTCAATTCAGGGCTGCAGGTGGCCTGAGCCTCTCCTGGTGGCTTGGGGTGCAGGCGGGACTAGCCTGGACAGGACGCCCCTCCTTCGCAGGGCAAGTCACACATGCGTCGCTCACGTCACTCCACCTGGGATAGCTGAGACACCCACAAACCTCATGTGCACATCTTTGGGATGTGGACGGAGCCTCAGTCCCCTACCACCCCAGAACGTGTCAAACCCCACAGTGACCTCACCCAGAATCACCGTTTTTTCTCATCAACATTATGAGATGATGTTGAATGAACCAGTGTTATTTGAGGGCTTGATGTTCTTAAAAGACACAGGATCTTCAGATGTTCCCTTTTACATTTAAGCCCCTGTTTGTGTATGGAAAATGGACGTGCTCACCCGAGTGTTCTCAGTCAGGCATTAAGTCTGATTCTCAAAGCCCTCTCTGCCAACGCCTGCTCCATCCGTGCTAAGATTCTCCCAAGCTCCTGGTAAGCTTGGGTAACCTCGACTTTCACCCTTCCCCACCCACAGGATGTTGCAGAAACGAGTACTTTCTCTTTCTCAACTTCCCATTCCCCTTACCCCCTCAAATTCCAGCTTCACTGCTGTATCCGAGAGCTGGGGTTTTCCTAAAATGCTGTGGTGGAGACGGGGAAGCTGGCGCTGATGACGGGTCACCCTGTGTCCTAAACACTTCGTGTATTTAGGGACCTGCTACAGAACTTGTGGGGTCCTGACCAAAATGGAAAGACCAGGCCCCTAACTCAAAAATGGTTAGGAATTCCAAGATGGCGACAGCAGAGCGTTGAATGGAGCGTGCGGCCCTGTGTGACGCAGGGGTGCCCGACCCCCGGAAGCTGCCCTACTGTGTGTTGACCCCCTAGTTCTCACGGCGACCTTTACAGGTATTCCCGTCCCATTTTGTCAGTGGAAGTTGAGGTGCAGAAAGACAAGCGTGATTGGTGTGAGGTCATGGGTTTGACGTAACAGCGTAGCTGGGACTGGGACGCAGGTATCGTTGGTTGCAAGGTGCGCCCTTAACCAGCATCCTCGGTGCCCCTCTGGGAAGACAGTCTGGCCCTCACACCCGCAGCAAACTGTAGCAAAGGCTCTGTAGTGATGGCCGCGGGCTTCAGAGCTCCCTGCGGCTTGTTTGTATCCTCAGCTCCTGAAACCGCCTCCATTATGAAAACAGATCCTCAAGCTAAGAATAAACTGACCCCCCCACCCCAATAACCTGTGGACGGTCTATTTTATTGTAATTTAAACAAACTCCCTGGGGAGTCTCCTCCCACCACATCCATGCACAAACCAAGCGGCTTAATAAGGTTTCACGCCAACCAAAATCAATCTCCTCTGTCCTAGGAGAGGGTTTACTGCTATGGAAATCAGATTTTCTCCATATTGTTATAATAACAAAATTACATTTCCTTTAAAATATTCTACTTATTTGTGCCCATTTATTCACTTTTATAGCCTCTTCTTCCATCAGCCTGAATTTGTGAATTTTTATTCTAGATTGTTCCAGAGTCCAAGCAATCACGATAAGGGAGAGTCTATTTTAATCTATTTTGATTCGCTTGATGTTTCAATACACCCAACACACAAAGAGCGTTACCAGGCAGAAATGCCTCTGTTTTCTGAAAATGCACTTCCTTCCCACACAGTTTTGCCAAGAAGTTAATCTTAATGTCAAGAAATATTGTTGCCAAAATATGACATTCTGTCCTTTGGGAGGGCACCTCAGGGACGCTCTCCCGACATATTTGCAGCTAAGCCAGACTATTAGAGCAAACATTTGATTCACTTTACAGCATTGATAACAGACATCTTCTATGTTGAATGTCTTCTTTCTAATGAGGTTGGAATTTGGGGTGACTCGAGGCTCCTTTTCCATGCCAAAATACAAGGTGACATAAGTGTGTCTCCTAGTTCCGTATTTTCCTTTTCAGACCCCCTAGTTCCCATGCCAAAGGTTATCTATAAACTGGTCTGAAAGTTTACGGGAAGAAGGCGCCAACATAGAAGGAGATCTCCTTGGAAAGTCTAAAATAAATTAAGTAGATCTGATTAGTAAAAGAAGACAGCCACACTTCAAGATGTTAAATGTTCTGTACAAATCATTTTATGTTGATTAAGCAGCACACTGTAATTTCTTTTCTAAATTGAATGAGCTACAGTGAGAAATGGTGTTTGGCCCGCCCTGAACAATAACTTCTCTCTGAAGACCTTCACTGTGAATTGAGAATTTGAAATTAGATGAAGAAATAACAATGCATGATGTTGCTTAGCAACCAGTGTGTGTCTGTCAGGAAGAGACTCCAAATGGCTAAGTTTGGGGCCCCTTTCAGAGAACAAATAAACTAATCACCCAGGGCAAAATTAAACAAATTTCCAAAACAAGAACCTGCGCCAGCATCATTTCATCCCTATGTGTGCCCGAAAAGAGAGGCTTTGTCACACACAGTCCATGACTTGTGTGCTGGCGCCTAACTAGGGCAGGCGCCGGGTTGGGGGGTGGCGACACGCAGCGTTGATTGGCGGTGGTGACAATGGTGATGGGGCTCCAGGAACCGGGGGGTGGCCAGTGGTAGACGATCATTGTATCTTCACAGTTGTCTGCTGCTTTTTGAGGATCTAGGCTGCCCCCCAAGAGCAGAGGTGAAGGCTCTTTTCTGTTCTTTATAACTTCATTACCAATTTTTACTTTTTAATCTATTTTTAAATTAGATGTATATATTTATATATATTTAAATATATATATAATATCTGTTAGATTATTTTAAAATTATATGTATTTATATAAATTAGATGTAAATATGTATTTATAGAGGTAAGTTTGTGTTGGTTTACAGCACTGTGTATGATTTAGGGGTACAGGTTCACCTGACTTAAGATGATGTCACCACCCCACCCACCACCAAGCACCCCATCATCCTCCACCCTAGTCCATTTGGCCCCTCCCCACTTTGCTCCCACTCTCCCCCTAACCCCTGGTAGCCTCAGTTCTACAGTCTGATTTCTAGAGGTTGTTCAGAAATTAGTTAGAAATTAGAATTTAGTTTTATCTGTTCTCGTTTCTCTATAGTCCACATATGAGTGAGATCCTCTGGTCTTTGTCTTTCTCTTTCTGGCTTATTTTGCTTGTCACGATCCCCTGCAGGTGCACCCATGTCATCACCAATGCAAGAGTTCAGCTCCTGTGACCCCTGGGTGGCGTCCATTGTGCAGACACACACCACATCTTTTTTTATCACTGCTCTGTCCTAGGCATCGAGGAAAGACACTGGGTGACTGGGTTACTGTCCTACTTTAACATGCTCATTTAACCTTATTACCTGTAGGTTTTGATGTTGGTAGTTTTGATGTTTGTTCAAGTGCAGGAAAAGGCAATGGCACAGAAGGACAGCTGCTCATCAGGGACAAGTCACATATGCCGACGGGTGGGAAAAGATCTTTAGGAGGAAACTTGGTGGATGATCAAGCCCCTGATGGGGTGTCTTTCTGTAGATTTTAGACTTAACTATATCATCCATGCCTGATGCCTCCCTGGAGTTCTGGTCTTCTTGCTGCTATTTCCCAATCTGAGGATATTAAAGTCATAAGAATATTAAACTTGGCTAATGTTTGACAAAATGTGTGAGAGGCCTGTGCACACAGCTGGTGTTACAGGCGGGCTTCCCGAAGCCAACTCTGCTGAGTGTGCAGGATGTGAATCCCTGAATTTTATGGGTCCTCCAGGGGAGAAGGCCAAGGGGGGAAGAGTGGGGCAGGATGAGCTCACATCGAGATGCGGGTCCAGTCTCGGGCTGTGATGGCCTATCAGAAGTGGGGCCCTCTGGCCAGTTTTTAGTGCACCCACAGAGTCTCTGGGGAGGGTCCTACTGAGGAGGGATGTGTGTCCAGCCAGGTGACTGTCTGCAGCGGGCACCCAGTCTACCAATGAAGGGAGCACTGGGAGTCAGTGAACGCACACACTAGAGACAGGTGTGTGTCAACATGCATACAGAGAGGACAGATGTGTGTGAGGGCAGATATACAACTATTGAAATATTTGTGTCGACAAATGTAGATCTTTTCGAGAGCTGTATGTCAATAAATATATATTAGAAATATATGTGTGTTAATAAGTATACATGTTAAAGACATTTGTGTTACTGATACCGGGCAAAAGGGGCTTTAAAATTGGTCAAAGGCACTGCCCAAATTGCTTACGGGTCATTATCTTAGTTCTGCACCTGCTCACACAATTCCAAGACTACTTAGGCTTAGGGAACAATAACAATGGGATTTATTTAGCAAACAGGGAAAAACAAAGAATCACTGAAGTCAAAATAAGGCCATTTAACTTGCTTAAAGCAATGTCCAGTCCTTTTAAGTCCCAAAGAAGTAGCAAGGAAAGTGGCGTCTTCCCGCCACTGCTGACGTGGAGCTCCTCTTCCAAACAATAGGCCACGTTTCCAAAATGGCGTCTTCCTTCTTCTGCAGACGCGCAACAGCCAGAGTGTAGGCCGGGTTCCAACTCACGAGGACGACACAGAACGCAGCTGGAGATGCTCCCGGAACTGCCGTGATGCCCCAGCACAGCACCAGGCCAGCAACACTGAGAACAGTAACTACAGAGGCCAGACGGCCCAACAGACTGTGCTCACACATTTTAGAAAGGTGCTCGCTCTGGGCCTCTGCTTTCTTTCTTCAGCTTTGGCTACAGTGAAAACAAAACTGGGAGCAGTTTCCGTCACTCGGCTACTTGCAAAGCCTCCAAAGTCGCTGGCCCCAAGTCACTGAAAATTTCAAAAACGCTCAGTCCAAAACTCTACATCCTGGTGGCTGCTGCTTCTTTTCCTACATCCTGGTGAATGAATCGCCTTCTTCTTCAGTCCTTTTTATTTCTCATCAGAGTCTCCACCCCAAACTGCAAAACCTTTTAGCATTTCTCCCTGGGGCTATTCATTCTTATCAGCAGCCCCCACCAGGGGCACCACCTTTACTGGACTTTGGACTCAGCCCGGTTACATTAATATGTCTGTATTAGAAATATATGTATGTGTCACTAATATACATGTATTAACATATCTGTGTGTTAATACAGGTACCTATATTAGGAATAGGTGTGTATGTCAATAATTCTACTTATATTAGGAATATACATATGTTAATAAATATGTGTATGTTAAAGATACCTTCTAAAGAATGTTTCACTATCAGAGGTATCATTTAAAAAAACTGGGCAATGCCTGCCCTAAGAAAGCTGATTCCTTTCATGAGAAAATGATGCCAGCACTTCAGTTAGCAAAGATCTGTAAATTCTGATGCACTGATGTGAGTTTTTTGGTCTTTAGGTTGGTTTTTTTTTACCCCCTAAGGGGATGAGTTACATCTCTTTGAGGATTTAAATTAATATTCAATTTATTCCAATAAAAATGTGAAATCTTGTTTTCCTTAAGCCTTGTAAATCTTACTATTTTTTTAATATCCCGGTGGATTTTAACCATCCTACTGAAGGGCGCTTTTATGGGTGTTCCAGCCCAACACACAAAACCACCTTAAATAATCAGCCCCGTTTACAACTGAGTTAATTAAATTCCTTTAAACATTTTTACTGCATTTACAAATATAATATATTTGAGTTCTCCTCTGTAGTTAATGTCATAAATTAAACTTACGGATATTGTAAATTTCAAGTTCTCTTAAGCTTTTCAACCATGTTTACAAACTTAGCCAAATTCCCTTATACCTTTCAGCTTAAAATCTCAACTCTGAATAAATTGCACAGTTTAATGGCATCACAGAGCTAATCAGGGAGGCCCCAGGTGTCTGTCCTGTGGGCGATTGGACCATGTTGCAGGGAAGACTCACCTGGGGAAGGTGGACTGTTGGCCGCAGGTGAGGTTCCTCCCAACCTAGTGTCCCGCCACGAGATCTTGAGGCGTCAGACCTTTGTGACATCACGTTCTGGGTTCTTCTGGCTGTTCACGAAGTGAGGGGAAGGGAACTAAAATATCCTATTCAATCACACAACCTGAGCACTCATTTTACCAACAAAAGCCTCTTCTGACCCTCTGTGTCTTCACTAGAAGCCTTCGGGTGGAGAAGGGGACTCCAGGGGCTGCCTTGGCGTGCGGCTTTGTGCTGATCGACCCCGGGAAGGCTGTATTCTCCACAGGACGGTGCGTGGGTCTGACTTGGACCTACCCTAGCTCCACACTCCCTGCGCCACAGCATTGTAAGGCAATGACAGGCTTCTCAGCACCTAAGGGTGCAACGATGCCAAAAAGGCAGCTTTATAGTTTCTTCTGTCCCAGTTGTGTTCTTCCAAGTGCTTGTGTTGATGCCTTAATCCCCATGTGGTTGTGTTAGCGATGGGCTCTCTGGGAGGGAGGTGATGGGCTTGAGTGCCGTCCTTCATGATGGGGTTAAAGCCTTATGAGAAGAGACCCCCCCACCCCACCTTGAACCCCACCTTCTGTTTTCACAGCGTCTGTGACTCAGCACTTGGATTGTGGGGGTGCAGTCTTCGGGTTCCTGCCTCCCACCCAGCTCTGTCCTTCCCTCCCTGAATTTAATTCATTCTAGAATGCAGCTATTGGTTTATTTTGAGCTACCTCAAAAGGCAAGAAGAGCACATGGAAGGAATCTCAGGGCATAGCTTTATATGTTTGTACTTCAAAATATTATTAAAAAGTGGCCAGTTTCAAGGAAAAAGTGTCCCCCCGATGACCATCTCTTATCACTCCTTATCCTTCCTCCTTTTAACCTCGAGCTTTCACTTACTAATGTCCACTACTTTAAGTATTTGGCTTTATTAAACCGACCACTGTATTTTTTTTTTTTTTTTGTAGAAGAACTGGGGTTGCGGCCAGAGGTGCAGGCAGTGAGAGGATTTCCCAGAGAGAGAGTGGGGAGCAGAACAGGCAGATCCACTGAAACCCACTGCTGAGGGGAGCAGCAGGGAGACAGGAGAGGTCTGCTGTGCCCTGTGGGAAGCTCCCTGGCCGGGATCGAAGTGTAGCGGTGACAGTGCTGAGATTTAACCCTTAGGCCACCAGGGAGGCTCTACTATGTATTGATAAATGTCAATATTTATTTTTTCAATCCAATTTTCTTTACTGAACACAATTCCCTCAAGTTCTCCCCACTCTGCTACTGATGGCTGTATTTCCTCTTTCCTTGTGCTTAATAGTATTCTGCGGTGTGGTTGGGCCACATCTTCTGCATCCAAATCTCCAGCATTGGTCCCTCTGGCTGCTCCAGAGGGCTGGAAGAGTGTTGCAGAGACAGTACTATTATTATTCCTAATTCGCAGGTGAGAGAACAGGTTTCCTTACTTGCCCGAGGTCACGTGGCTAGTAAGCGGCAGGGCCAGGAGTCAAACTCACGCACTCTGGAGACTCGTCTCCGGCTCAAAAACTTTTGGAAATAATTTCAGGCTAAAAGAAAAGGAATAGTACAAGTAAATCCTCGTACATTTTATCTAGACTCTCCAACTGTTAACATGTCACGCTACTGCTTTGTTCTTCTCTGTCTACACACAGCTGCCCAGATTTTTGATGGTCTCTAAATGGGTCGAGAGTTAGCTGGACACAAAATTCCCCCCTTAAAAAGAGTGCAGTATCAGGGAGGGGGAGGATAAGGGCTCAAAACGGGGGAGAAAAGAGCATCAGGGACTATGGTGATGGTTCACGGGTGAATCGATGGTGGGTTACCTAAGGGGAATACACAATAATCTAAGGCCCCCCCATGCTGGTGCCCAGCCAGCGTCTCCAGCTAAAGAGCTGCTGTGCTTAATTATTTTTTTTTTGAAATCTGGAAGACAAGCATTTAAAAAAGAAATTGAGGTGATGCTGGTTTTTACAACACTGCACATGATTGAGGGATATAGGTTCACACCTCATTGGGTGTACCTCACCTCACCACACCACCCCCATCCAAGGCACCTGTAGACCTCACTATAGTCCATTGGGCCCCTCCCCCTTTACTGCCCACACTCTCCGCCCCCTCTGCTGGCCTGCATTTCACTGGCAGGTCCTAGGATTTCTTATTGGTTTGGTTTTTGCTGATTCTTGACTTAGTTTCTTTGCAGTCTGCCTAGAAGTGAAGCAGTGCCACATTTGTCTTTCTTCTTCTGCCGTGTCTTGCTTAGCACCGCCCCTCCAGCTCCGTCCATGCAAATGGCAAGAGTTCATCTCTGTTTAATCCCTGAGCGGTACTGCACCGTGTGTGCCCACCTGCTCACGGTGCCGAGGGTTTCCATGATACCCCCGCTGCTGTCGACAGAGCAAGGCAAGGAGTCTTCACCTTCTCTGTGCCCTGGACCCCTTTGTCCATCTGATGAGGTCCAGGAACTCTTTCTCCGAATAAGATGTTGAAATTCCCAGACTAAAACACATAGCATTGCCAAGGACACCGATTATGTTAAAGAATTACCATGTCTATGCACACAGACATCAAATTGGTGATTTTGTGATAGATGGGCTCCTTTATTACCATATTAAATAACAGTTCGAGCTCTCGGGGCAGGTGCAACAGCTATCTGCATCTTGACATAGTAAGGACAGTAAATATTTTGAGCTCTCCGCACACCCTAAATGTGATCTGGAAATATCGGTGATTTCGCTTGGCCATAAAGTCTCCGAGACTGCCGGGGTTTGCTGCTGCATTCACACTTGAAGGAAATGCTAAATTTCAGCTAGAGGTTAGTGAAAATAAAGATGTAGTTTTTCCCCGACCCAAGTTTATGAATCCCCTGAATTCATGCCGCCAAAGTAATGTCTGTGATTCCACGGCCCACAGGCAGAGTGGGCGGCACAGAGGCGGGGGGCGCCGGGCCGGGAAGGACAGCTGAGCAGGCCCACCCCATCCCTCACCTGCCGGCAGGAGGTGGCCTGCAGTGGAGATGACATCTCCGCCCGGTGACTGTGAGGTAAGGGGGGAGGCACATGGCGTGGTCTTGCCCTGAGGAGGCGAGGCTGGCAGGGCTGGTTCCTGGCCTGTGCTTCTTTGAGATCCTTGCTGATGGGATGTGCCTTTCCTGTGAAAACCAGTGTGGGGTTAAATATGCACAAGGCTGCGTTGTCACCCACAATGCAACGGGCCGGCAGGCTGATTTAATGCAGTGCTCAGTGGCACAGTGAAGATTTATGAGGCTCATCACCCCAATGTGGGAGTGATAAGTTATCACACGTGTTATTTGCATATAGAAAGGTCCTTCACCAATTCCCTGGGTCCTCACAATTCGGTCATGTGCTGGAGAAGAAGGTGAGCTAGTTTTAGATTCAATTAGAGGGTGCTAGAAAGGTAAATTTAGAGGCTGGAAGACATCAATAGTGGACGGAGGGAAAACGGAGGAGTTGGCCTCCTGAGTGGGCAATGCTGGTGTAGACACAGTCGTGTCTGGATTTTCAGTGTGAGTGTGTCCAGATTTGCTTAGAGGATGTCATTTCTGGTAAGTGAGTGGCTGTCCCCACACAGAATCGGTGGAAACCAAGACTCCCAGGTGGCAGTGGAATTAATGCAAAGACCCACAAGCCTCTCTCTCTGTCTAGTCTGCCTTGTTCTAATTGTGTGGGAGTTCTCACTAAATGTCTTGGCATTCCAAGAGGATCTTTGAAAAAGTTAGAAACGATTGCTCTAGAGGATAGGCAATTACTTCCATGGAAATGTGATTTCAGATTTATTCTCAGCAAATTTCGAGAGACGTCTGCATGTTCAGCTACTTACATAATATTATGCATTTCAGAGGTATGGCTTTTATGAGACCGCATTCTCAATTCATAGACAAAACTCTATTTCCTTATCTTTTTCATTTCTTTACTAATAAGGCCTTAGTACAAAAACACTGGCATCTCAATTTTAAAGATCTGTTTCAATATCATCTTAAAACTTAACACTCATAGATAAGCTTCAGTTTGTAGCTGGGTACTGGTGTGAAGGTTTGAGGCAGCAGCGGTTTCTAAGGAAGCCACTGCCTTTAAATTTGAACTCAAATAAAATGAGCAAAGACAATTAATGGAGGTTTTTGGTTCATCTTCGGCCAAATATAAGATGATGGGGATGTTTTTCAGAAAAAATAATCCGTATCATGGTTTTGTGGAGTGACTCATTTATGTGCTGATACGTTCTTTTTTTCTGGAACTAATGGAACTTGGGGGTCTGATAGAATTCTAGAACTTTGCTAAGGGATGAGTGAAAGTTATCATTTAATTAGCTGATCTTTTTCTACCACAAGAGCAGCCTTCTTGGGACTGATGGGCAGAAAGGCATCGGGCGGCTGCCAGGCCGAGAGTGTGGCCAGAGGTTTTGAAGATCTGGGCTCAGCACCCCAAGTCCCCAGGAAACTCTGCAGCTGAACTTTGAGGCCTCAGGGTAAGAATTTCGAATATTCAAAGCGAGTGTCTCTTCAAGTTTGAAGATCAATTTGACCCCCAGTGAGCGAGGCCAGCTTGGTACGCAGTATTAGGTCACGTGAGGTGAGGGGCAGGCAATGGTTCTTGTCTTGCGGGTGCTGATGTGCTGGGATAGCTGCCACCATGGGGACCTCAGGCCTGAGACCCACACTATGGAGGCACACTGCAGCCCAGAGTCTCCCTGCCTTGCACTTCTGTTCTCTACGACAGTGTGAGGATTCTTGCAAGGATTCTGTAGGAGAGCATCGTGGAGCTTTAGGACAGCTTGTGAGAGCTCAGGCCACCTGCTGCAGGAGGGTTGCTGGGTTGGAGACTCAGCAGGGAAGCTCTGGTGGGAGAAGAAATGCACTTCCATAATTGGGTTTCTTGAGGAATCCTCCAGCTAGCAGCCACCATCTTGGTCTGCCAACTTCTAGACAGGACAAGCAGGTCAGCTCCTGTTGAGGACTGAGAGGGTTGGCTGGGACACCAGGAGGTCCTTTGACCCAGGTTGGTGTTGAGGATGTAAAACAGCCAGCAGATCAGATTATCATTGCAACCCCCCATCAACTGACTTACCACCTTTCAGAACTAGCCAGAACAAGAAGTCTTGGTCCTTCTCACAGAAACTCGTCTATCTTTTGAGGGAGCCGCCACACTACCCAGGTCTCTGGACAACTCCTGGCCCTAAAATCTGTCTGGAGTGGACTCCAGTTCCCAGGACCCAACGTGCAGACTTAATTTTCTCGAGATTTGCGGTCTTGAGTGTGTAGGAGCGACGGGGCTGTCAGGCTGCGGGCTGTTGTGTCGTTTGTGCCCACACTGGCTCCTTGGGCGTGCTCTTGGCAGAGGCATTTTCAATGAGGAACAGACATAGGTTAATTCAAAGCAGATCTTGCTAAACAAAGATAATTGTTTCTTTGATTGTAATCATTGACTCCGTGGAGAGAGTGAGATGACCTTAGCAAAGGAGGCAGCCACTCTGTGCCCCTCAAAAACAATGAATTTGAAAGCACAAGTTCCCAAAAAGGTGAGTTTATCCTTGAACAACAATGAATGTCTCTCAATCAGTCACAACAGGGAGGCTAGAACGGACACTGGGCCTCACAGCGTCCCATCACCCAGCCAAGATCTGCTCACCTGTGTATTTTCCCAGGGGCCTGTGGTCCCTCTGGGGGGAAATGTCGATTGACTTGAACTTTGCATTTTTATAGCATTGATAAGATGCTTGACACTCAAATGTTTGCTGAAGAAATGATGATGGAAAGAGGGGGTCAGGCCAGCTTGGTGTGTTAAGTTCAAGGCAGGAAGCATTTTCTAGTTCTGCGCAAACGGAGACATAAGTGTGTTTTGCTTCCATCTCCTTTCGAAGTCACCCTCACACCTGCTGTTAAAGGGGTCACCTTGGAGTGCCCCTGAACCCACTGGCCATGCCCTTTCTTGTCCACTGTCTGGAGACCAACCGACTTCTTTGCCCACTCTGAGTTCTGACAGTCTCTGCTCTGTCCTTCTGAGAACCACCCCACCCCTTCTCAAAGAGAAGCCTTAAGCTCCCTTCCGCCCTGGAGGGCTGGCGTGGAGACAGGCCTGCTTTTCTCTCTGCCTTTCCCATTTTTTCCCACCTGAAGCAAAACCCAAAGCAAACCAATACAAAAGCACAAATGAGGACTTGAACCTATTTAGAAAACAAACAAGGAGAGCAGAGGCCCCTCTTTCCTTCCCTTCTCATGCCCAGGGAGCTGGCGTTCTGTTTTCTTTGATGGGAAAAGAAATGAATGTCTCCCCCTCTGTTTGCTGTGTGATGTTTGCTTAGCAACACCTTCATCGTGGTATGAAATTACAGCCTGTCTCTGTCAACAGATCCTCAGGAGTGTCTTCATCAAGGCTGTAGAAGGGGTCTTCTCCGCCTGAAATCTCCGATGGCAGCATGAGATGGAGAGGAGGAGGGGAGGGGCGGCCACGTAAGGCTGAGCCAGTGTTTTTCCCAGAAGAGACTCCTGAAGCACAAGAAGACCCTCATCTCAAAGGGTACAGATTCTTTCCAGAACCTTCCAAACAAATATTTAGCAGACATCATAGCTCTTCACGATGACATAAGCAACCTTGGGCACTTCGGGTTGGACTCTGGGGAAGGGCGGCCTCGGCAGGTGCCTAATAAGGACGCACACCTTGATCCATCACCAGGCCGTCCCGCCCCGCCCCGCCCCGGAGCTGGCTCCAGCCTCCCTGATGGGATCGGACGCAGGAGGCAAAGCCCAGCGCCTGCTGAGGTCTGTGCCATTCTGCGCTCCAGGATGGGGCCATCCTCACCTGAGAGCGCTCCTCCTCAAGAGCAGGCTGTGTCTCGGGAGAATGGCTCTAAGGCAGTCGTGGGAGGGAAGAGGAAGACAAGGGGCGACATACCTTTGCCCGGCCAGCTGCCCCCTGCGGGGCCACCGGGGTCCTTTATCAACTAAAACATGTTTAATATGACGTTGAGCACCAACTGGTCATGCAAACAAATGCCCACGTCGTGGAGATAACCGGGAGAATAAGAGAGGACACCAACAAAAATACAGCTGGTTTTGGGAGAGCACAAGGAAGGGTCTCATGTCCTGAGATATCAGCTTAATTTTACCTTATTTCCTCTGAAAGAAATGGGGACTCCATTTCTTTTTTTTAAGATTTATTTATTTATGCACACAAGAACTGGGGTGTAGGCCAGAGGTGCTGGGGTGCTGAGAGGACTCCCCAGAGACAGAGTGGGGAGCAGAACAGGTGGATATGCTGAAGTACACTGCTGAGGGGAGCAGCAGGGAGACAGGAGAGGTCTGCTGCGCCCTGTGGGCAGCTCCCTGGCCGGGGCTGGAACTCGTGCTGCAGTGGCTGCTGATAGCTTCGTAGTGCTGCGACTTAACCCCTGCACCACCAGGGAGGCCCCGGGGACTCCATTTCTAAGGAGACTGGACAACGAAATAAAATCTTTGGCGTTTCAGAAAAAGCAAAAACCCAAAGCCCAAGACAACAGCTGCCGGTGAGAGCCGTCCCTGTCCCCAAGTGCCACTTCCCGGAGCTGCTCTCGTGCCTTTTGTAGTTTCACAAGTGAGTCCTCCAGCCCCTGCATTATGTGGCCTTTCTGGATTCTTTCTAATGCCCCGTACACTTATAGAAACTTGTGTAATTATTTCATCATGTGAAATATATAATACTATGCCAGGAACAGGACATATTTTATCTGAGCAAGAATTACTCTTTTAGAGGGCTAAATTACTTCTTTTTATGTTCCTGTGCTACATTTCATGATCTGTGCACCCCTCTATTATATTTTGGATTAGAAACCACTCCATTTTTTTATAGCCACTGGGTTGGAAGTTTGGAAACTACTATTTATTTAGATAAAAGTCTACTATTTATGAAGCCCATTTTTAAGAAATAAAAGAAAAAGAACAAAAGTCTACTGTAATTGAATTTTCTCTAAGATTTTCAACTACTGTGATGTGGAATTGAGCACTGTAAAAACTTCTAAATTTTGGATATGCTGCAGTTAAACCAATAGACTAAAACTGAGTTTGAATTATAGCTGTGAAACTGCATTAGTCTAGAAATAATTCCAGTACAAATGCCATAAAAATGATGATTTTTTTGAGTTGGACTTTTTCCCCACAATTTCCTCTCAGATGGTCTCATGACGTCTCATTGCAGTTGAAAGGCTGAATTACAGCTGGTGAGATGTATAAGTCAGACATTTATTCATAGGCCAAAACTGGTATAGCGGAAATGCTTTCGATTTCTTATCTATTCTGTCAATAATTTTTGGTTTCTTCTTGGAGTGGACTTCCGGGCTGTGTTCTTGCTTGATTTCTGTTTTTTGTTTTTTTTTAACCTTAATTGATCCATCAAGAATTAGTTCCCTTCAACTCTCACTCATTCAGTCTTCCTTTAAAATTTCCCAGAGAAAGTTAATGCCTATCTGACAAGTAGTTCAGCTGCTCTGTGAATTTTAGGAGACCCGGGCATGAAGCTTAATTATTTAAAAGAAGAAGCTGCTGAAATATGTGACAAGAATCCCAGAAAGAAAAGAAACTCTTTGGACACAGAAAAAAGAACACCTGTGAGCTTTAAGCCAGATAAGGTATAAGGAGTAGCAGGTGCATCAGACATCAAAGGATTTAATGATAAACGTTTATCAAAATGTCTTGACCCCACAATAGCATTTTATCAATTGTAATATGCAAGAGCTGCTGGGTGGTCCACAAAACTGAGTAAGTTCCCTGGCCTATGGGCGTGTGCAGCAAACACCCACCATTTAAACACTTACCTTAGCTGAAATTTTGTGAAAGGGTAGCAAAACAGAGTTATGGAGAAGGAAGCCCCGACCTACCCGCATGGAGACCACCTTCAGAGGGAAACAGTAGTTTTCTTGCCAATTCAGTAGAGCTATGTCAAATGACGTCTCCCCGAGGCTCCTTCTCAAATTGGGTTTGTCGCAGGCAATGGACTAGAAAGATTTGGGGGTATTCACACCCATCAGAGATGCCACCTGTCAAACCCACGGAGAAAAGCTTCGCCTCTGCAAGCAAGGGTAAACCCCACTCACTGCTTCAGCTGCCTGGGCTGGGACTGGTGTTCTTTCAATGCCAAATGGTGCATTCTGTGTGGGCTGAATGTGTTGGTACTGGTGGTGTAGGGAATGGGGAGCTTTGGGGCTTGTTTGGGTTTCTAGGGAGATCTCTATTCCCCTCGCCACAAGGGGTAGTGGGTTTTTTTTCGTAGAAGAACTGGGGTGCAGGCCAGAGGTGTGGGGGGGTGAGAGGATTCCCCAGAGACAGAGTGGGGAGCAGAACAGGCAGATCCACTGAAATCCACTGCCAAGGGGGCAGCGGGGAGACAGGAGGGGTCTGCCGTGCCCTGTGGGAAGCTCCCTGGCTGGGGATCGAACTCAGGCCAGAGCGGTGCTGGAGCTGAGACTTAACCCCTAGGCCACCAGGGAGGCCCGCAAAGCCTAGTGTTTGAGGCCGTCACCAGATCCTCCCCCTGCGAGGCGCAGCCGGCTGAGGGCCGAGAGCTGGGTGGGAGGTCAGAGCAGCGGCGAGCGCTGGCGTCCTTGCTGCTTGTTCCTGATCTGTGCGTCTGGGCAAGAGAAGGCGCCTTCTCCTAGCCCTGTGCTCGCTCTGTGCGGTGGTGGGGCTGGGGCCGCCTGTGGCCTTGCAGCCCTCGAGGTACGTCCCCAAGTCTACAGTCAGAAGGGAGGGCCCGCTGCCACCTCGGCCCATCCAGTTCCCCCGGCCCGTATTACGGGGAGACCCTGGCCCACATAGACGCTGGTTCCTTGATTCCTGTTTTAGCATCAGCGCCTTCTGTCAGTTTCTCCCTCTGCTTCTAAGCTGTAGATGAGAAGGAGCGAGCCTTAGGGTCCCCAGCCCGCCCCAGACTCCAAATGTCGCTTTGCTGACTAGGGGTCCCCTGAGGACCAGCCTCTGCCCTAGTCACGCTGAGTAAAGCGGGTAACGAGGTTTCCAGGCTGTGCGACGGGCCGGGGGTCTCTCCTGAAGACGGTGCTGCGGGGCGCGGGGGGAGGCTGACGCAGAGTGAGGGAGACTCAGGATGGGACGGCGCATGGCATGGGGCGGGGCCACTGTGCCTGCTCCGTTCTCTGGGTCGTGTCCGTTTGGCGTCCTCTGGGTCTCCGCACCAGCCAGGACCAGTCACTCCAAGCTTGTTCTTCCGCCCGAGGCTCCCGCTCTCCTCTCCTTCCCGCACCTTCCTCTTTCTTCAGCAGAGCTTGGTCCCCACCGCGGCCGCTGGGCGTGCGTGGAGCCTGACAGTAATTTTTTAAAGGCCAAGTGAGTTTGAAAGTGCCGAGTGCTGAGTCTGCGCCTGTGGGGGCCGCGGGAAGGTGCTGGGGTCCCTCTAGCCGTCACCCACCGCCCTGTCGGGGACGCAGGGGCGTCTCCACGCCTCGGCTGGCGCCAACAGTGGACACAGGTGCACACAGACCCTCACGCCGTTCTGCGCAGGCTTCCCTGGCTGCTAGGAGTGGGATTGCTGGATCGTGGATAGATCCATTTTTAGTGATTTGAGGAACATCCAGACTGTTTTCCATAGGGCCTGGAACTTTCTTAAACGGGAAAGAATTGGTCTACTTGTGAGATTTCAGGGAGAGTTGCCACAAATAAATTATTCATGCCAGAGAGGAAAATGCAGCAATTATCTTATGAATAGTAATGCCGTGAGGTGGTGACCACAGATGACCCGGGTTTCAGGAGTCGGGAGCTGCTATTCCGCCGCCTCTGGGGCAGGCTTCCTCCCTAGTGGGCCAGAGGCCACGATGAGCCGACATCTCGTTCCCCGTGGACTTCAGCCCTTGGGAGATGACATCAGAGAGGGCCCTGGAGGGGCAGAGACGGAGGTGTTCAGGCACGAAGTCCACGGTTCTGTGAGCCAACCCCGTCACGGGAACTCTTGCCTCCTAATATTTGGCTAAAGACATTTGCATTTTTTAAAATCCCTGTGTAGAAGAACTGGGGTGTAAGCCAGAGGTGCGGGGGTGGGGTGTGTGTGAGAGGATTCCCCAGAGACAGAGCGGGGAGCAGAACAGGCAGATCAACCAAAACACACTGCTGAGGGGAGCAGCGGGGAGACAGGAGAGGTCTGCTGCGCCCTGTGGGAAGCTCCCTGGCTGGGGATTGAACTCGAGCTGCAGTGGCTGCCGAGAGCTTCATGGTGCTGAGACTTAACCCCTGCGCCCCCAGGGAGGCCCTTTCAGCCAAGCTCGCGCGTGCACGGGGAGGCGTCTCCCGGGAGGAACTGGTTGTCGGAGACCAACCTCCTGTGAGGGGCTGCAGGCTCAGACACGCCCCCAGCCTGCCGGGGAGTCCGTGCTGCTGAGCTGGTTACGCTGCGATGCCTCAGTCAGCCCCTCCTCTTCTCTTAGTGCCCCCCAGGAACATGGAGGTCTGGGAGCGAGGGGTGTTGGGGAGGGCATGGGAGTCTCCAGCCCCCTGCCCCCTCTTCCCACCTGGCTGTTCTGAGTATCCTTCCCGACAGCCTAGTGACGTGCGGGAAGCGCTTTCCTGCGTCCTGTGAGCTGTTTTGGGGTACCCGCGACTTGGGAGTGGCGTTCCAGGTGGGCTTGTGGGACCCAGCCCTTGCCTGTGGGGCCTCTGCCAGACTTGGGTAGTGTCAGAGTCGCCTCCCGTGACAAACCCACACATTTGCTGTCAGAGTTGTGAGCCCGAGAACGAGGGTTCTGTCTGGGAAACGAGGCTGTGCCATCTTTCTCAGCGTTTCTGTTAGATTTGGAGCCACAAGTGCTGGAACTTGGCTCCGATCGGTTTGGCACGCGCTTCCCACGGCAAGGAAGTCCCGGCGAGGGCACAGGCCGTGCCTTGGGGTGCTGCCTTTCTGCCCTTCGACGCGCCTTCCCCCAGACCCACGGGCGGGCGCACGAATCCCACTGATGGAGCTCAGATTACGGGTGGGGAGTCTTCTTTCTGGGGACCCCAGGACCAAGATGGGAGGGGGCATTGCCTGCCCTACCTCAAGTGGGCGTCTGTCCCTGGCATCATCGCTCTGACCAGGGCTTTGTGCTTCTCAGATACACCCAGCCTGAATCCGGCCCCCACCAGGGCACGGGGAGACCCGCCCCTCAAGGACGCCCATCGAGAGAGCGCATGAGGGGTTCGGTGTTGGAAGAGGGGGTGGGCAGGCAGCGAGGGTGGAAACTAGCGGCAGCTCTCCACCTCGCAGACGAGGCAGAGGACAGACGCCGCTCCCAAAGCAGCGGGTTTATTTCCTCAAAGCTGCGAGGCGGTTGGGGTCGAGTCTTCTAGCAGTTGCTCTGATGACGAACGTGACTGAGAGAGCAGGCTCCTTGTCAACACCAAAGTGACTCTTTCCCACATCGATACCCGGGAGACATTTTTCGTGATGTTGCTGAGGCTCAGTATTTATATTCTTGATGTTTTTGTTTGATTAAACCCACTTGGGGATGGCAGGCGGGACGGCCAGCCCGTGCGACGCTCGCTGCAGGCTGATGGCTGGGACGTGGCCGTGTCGCCGCGAAGACGCTGGAGGGCTCGCCATGTCGCCGCGCAGGTCATTGAATGTTATTTTGTGTTTCCGCCATTCTGTTATTAAGAAAGAGACTCTCTTCAACCGAATTGCATGGAGAAGCAAACGTGGATTGTCACAAACGTGTGGCTTGGATGTTATTACTCAGAATAGATGCAAGAGGAAAGTGGCCTCCATGAGGGTGTGGATATATTTTTAATAGAAACTCTCCATCCCTGATTCAGTGGGTCACAGAGGTTTTAGTGAATTGAGTTTTCTTCAGTGCCAAGCAGCTCCGGGGGCACTGGCAGGCAGGAGCGAGCGCGTCTCCGTCACCGGGCGTGAGGCCTCGTCCATGCCGCGCCATCGTTTTTAATTGCTCGGGAAATGATGTGCGAGAAAGACAACGCAGGACGCCGCGCAGAGACCAGCGCGCAGCCATCGCTGGCGAGGAGCCCGCTTCTTGCGCTTCTGGCGGGTGCGCAGGGGTTCGGGCCGCCGCTCTTGGTCCCCCCGCGGGGGGCAGTGTAGCCCCGGGACCTGAGTGGGTCTCCCTGATGTGGGGGGGCGGCTCCGGGTGGCGGCTCCGGGGCTGGGGCTCAGGGTTTGCTCTGCGGGGCCCCGCGAGCCCTTTGGCCTGTGCGCCCA
>PVIJ01012089.1:0-17848 GCA_004024925.1 Scalopus aquaticus | reverse complement strand
CCGCGTCCTGGGGCGGAGCGAGAGGCAGCAGCGGCCCTGCTCCAAGTCTCACAACCGCCGGCGTCTCCCCCACGGGGCGTCTCCCCACCCGGGGCGTCTCCCCCCCGCGGCGTCTCCCCCGGCCCCGGGGTCTCCCCCACCCCCGGGCGTCTCCAACCCCCCCCCCCGGGGCCCAGGGGCTCCCCTCCCCCAGGGGCATCTGAGGGTAGATGGGGGTAGATGGGGAAGGGGCGGTGGAGCGGCCGGCCGCGTGGGGAGAGGGTGACTGACGGGCACGCCGCCCACCGGCCAGCAGAGCCGCGTCGCCGCTGCGCCATGATGTGCCCGCGCGTGTCCGCTCCCAGCGCCAGGGGCGCCCGCCGGCGGCCTCTGCGGGGTGCCCAGGGTGCTGCACGCGGCGGCAGCGGGGCGCTGAGCGCTTTGTCCCCTTTCAGGCAGCGAACCCCAGCTCCTGCGGGTGCAAAGGGGTCCTCTTCCCTCTCCGTCTACTCTGGGGGCGTCTCCCAGCTTCTGTGACCCCCTCTGCCTGCGGGCTGCCCGGCCTGCAGTGCCCTCCTCTGTCAAGGCCTTGGCATCGGCGCAGAGCAGCCCCGGCCCGCTGAGGCGCCTGGTCTTCGTCTTTCTCGGCTGGCCGAACATTGCTTTTTTAAAAATAATGCCTATGGGGTTTTTCAATTTCTTTCTTTTTTTAAAGATATTTTTATTTATGCATGCAAGCTGGCGTGTAGGTTAGAGGTGTGGGGTGGTGAGAGGGTTCCCCAGAGACAGAGTAGGGAGCAGAACAGGCGGATCCACTGAAATCCACTGCTGAGGGGAGCAGCGGGGAGACAGGAGGGGTCTGCTGCGCCCTGTGGGAAGCTCCTGGCCGGGGATCGAACTCGTGCTGCAGTGGCTGCTGACAGCTTCATAGTGCTGCGCTGAACCCTGCGCCACCAGGCTGGCCCTGAACATTGTTCTTTAAGGGAGGTGTGTTTCACACATCAGGTTGTCTTCGTCTCAGGTGTACAAGGTAGTGGTAGGGTATTGGTGTATATGTCAAGGGCTTCCCAGCAGTCCAGTTAGCATCTGTCACCACACTGAGATAATTTTTTTCTTATGATGAAACTTTTAAGATTCACTCTCAGCAACTGCGCTGGTAAGCAGCATATTTTCACAGTACCTAAGAATTCTTCTTGTTGTTGTGACAGTTTATTTTCTTGGGTTATTTATTTTTGCAAATGAGTCATCTGTGGCATGGAAAAGCCAGTCTTGTCCATGGTGCGACCTCGGGCAGTGCTTCCAGCTGGTCTCACGGGAACTTGTTAGAAATGCGAATTCCTGGGCCCGCCCAGCCCTGCAGACAGGCCTCTAGTGCTGTGGCCTGTCCTGTGTGCCCCCCACCTGCCAGGGGGTGCAGGTTGGGGAGCCCCTGCGTAGGAGCATCTCTGCAGACCCAGGGAGCTCACAGATGCTGGTGGAGCCCTGCTCGCCCCGCTCCTGGGCGGAGGGGTTCAGAGCTCAGCAGGCACCTGCCTCAGGACAGGGTGCTGCTCAAGGGCACTTGGGGGAGCAGGGGAGTCACTCTCCTCACCCCAAAATTCACATCTTGAAGTTCTGACCCCCACTAGCTCAGAATGGGGTCTTCTTTCTTTTCTTTTGTTTTTACACTTTTATATTTTTCAGATACAACCTATTTTTGCTGAACTTCTAATTGCTACTTCTCTAAGGTCCATGTTTCCACTGCTCATTTTTGTCTTTCCTTAAGTTGCGTAATTTTTAAAGTCGCGGTAACCTGGCTTTACAACACTGCATGGGGTTCAAAAGTACAGGCTCACCCCTCTTTTTTCATTTGGAGATGATGATTTTGCTCTTCCCCATGGCCCCCCGTTCTACTCTCCCTCCACCAACCCCCACTCCCCATCCCGTAGCTCCCCTCCAGCCCCCCTCCCCCATCACCCCTCTTCAGATGGATGTCACCACCCCACCCCACCACTAAGGCACCCCAAGTCTTTCATCACAGTCCACTGGGCCCCTCCGCCCTGTGCTCCCACCCCCACCCCCAGGAGCCTCAATGTAGAGTAAGATTTTTAGGGTTTGTTTTGGTTTGGTTTTGTCTGTTCCTCTTCTTTCTTTCTATCGCACACATTTGTCTTTCTCCTTCAGAATGGGACCTGATTTGGAGCGAAGCTCGGTGCACATGTAGTTACTTAAGATGGGGTCACAGTGAGTCCCTCAGGACAGCGTGGACAGTCTGTCTTGAGCCACTTGTGGGGCTTTGCGGACCAGCCCTAGGACACTGAGATGAGGAGCTGCTTTTTTTCAGCTCCCATTTATTCCAGCTCTCGGGCAATGCCATCTTTTCAGTAGGAAACACAGCAGCAAGTTCAACACAAAAAGAAATTTGTAGTGTAGAACCGGACAAAGCAGAGGTGAGGAAAAGCGAGGAGAGAGATGAATGTCCCCAAAAGCTGGAGGGTCCCTTGTTCCCTCCTCTGGGGGTGATAGCGTTTCGGAGGTGGCACACACCTTTCCTTAATATGAGCACAGCAGGGCAGAGGAGGAACATTTAGGGTGAATGTTCTTTTGTGTGCTGGCCTGAGTTCTGAACAATTAACTCGGAGAGAACTTTTGAGTCCAACCCATTTGTCAGCTGGGAGCTGCCTTGCAGCCATGTGAAAGCTCTATGTCATGTTGACAATTATGGGGACTCGGAGTTCTCAGCCCCTCAATGTGTTCAAGATGAAATTTTTAGTGAGTCTTAAGTGGTTGTCGTATCTGAAAACAGGTTGTCAGAAGAATAATATTTTAGGTTTTATAGCACTTTTGACCTTCTTTTTCTTCTTTATCTTTATTTTCTTTTGGAATTGCCCTTTATAAATGTTTCCCCTTAGGATTTTTCATTTGTTTGGAGCTACAAATCAATACAATTAGAGACAAAAGCCTTAGCTGAACATAAAAGCAAATTAATGTATATGTTGAAGGAACATTTTGTTCAGTTTTTCTCTTCCAATTAGCCCAATTAGTCAGTGACATCTAGGTTTGGTCTTCCAGAAATAATTATGAGCCAAAAGTCCAGTTCTCAACTTTAATGAGTTGTTTGGAGGGCGCTGGTTTTTCTGCACAAATTGATAAGTACGAGATGTTCTGGGTGATGATTCTAAGTGTTTATGCTGCTCCTGCACTTGTTCATTAATTTTTGTCAATTAAGTTTAAGGTTTCAAAAATTTTAAAGTAACTTTTCACTGTTATATGGCAGTGCCAAAAATAATTACAGCTCTCGAACAGGATATGTTTTATTTTAGCATACCTTTCCACGGAAACTGCAAACACACAGCTCCTTTAATGCATACACAGAGGCGCTTAGGGGATGGGCCGCACAGCCAGGGGAACGAGGGGCTGAGGAACAAGGGCCCAGCTCGCCTCCAAACCTCTGTGAGCCGGGAAGCACTTGGAGCATCTTCATTAGAAAGAATTGCTTGAACTGGTAATGGGGCATCCAGCCTCTGTCAGCTCGTGGTGCAAAATGAAATCACATTCTCTTGAATTCTATTTTTTTAAAGATTTATTTATTTATGCATATAAGAACTGGGGTACAGGCCAGAAGAGCAGGGAGTGAGAGGATTCACTGGAGACAGAGTAAGGGAGCAGAACAGGCAGATCCACTGAAATCCACTGCTGACAGGAGCAGCGGGGAGACAGGAGAGGTCTGCTGCGCCCTCTGGGAAGCTCCCTGGCCGGGGATCGAACTCCGACCATGGTGGCTCCTGATAGCTTCGTAGTGCTGTCTTTAAGCCCTGAGTCACCAGGGAGGCTCTCTCTTGAATTCTTAATGTGACATGACCTCACACTCCCCCACATCCAGGTGTTGGGCCCCTCAAATGGGTTGGGGGAGGGCATTTCATGGATTTCTGTGGGTCACGCCTGTGTGCTCAGCTCTCTCCTGACCTTGCTCAGCTTTACTCGTCACTTCCCCACAGAACCTGCTGCTGATGGCACACTGCTTTTTTTGTGGACACAGCTGCCCCTTTTTTGCTGAAGGGTAAGGGCCAGTATCTGGCCCTAAGAAGGGGCATTGCGAACCTCTGTATCTCTGCCCTAAATCAAGCCCTTCCATTCAGAGTCCTTGAGACCGCAGGCCCCAACCGGCACGGCTCTGCCGGTCCCTGGTCAGCAGTGAGATCGTTACTGACTGAAAAAGGCCCTAATCTGTAGTATCTTGGTGTGCTGAACATGACTATAACCCTGAACATTTTTTATTAGCTCTTGTTTTGAAGATATGTCATACAATTCATTTTATATGTTTTACCGTGTAAATTTATCCAGTAGGACTGCAACAACATCCTAAATCAAGCTAGAATGATGTAATATTGCATCACATTGCATAATACCATCATGCACACATCATCCAGAGTTGACGGCATCATTTTCTGTTGCAATGCAATACTACTGCCAGGTGGCTGCTGAAGTAAGCTGACGTCAGCAGTGCACTCCAGAAAGCCCTGGCGGAAAGGTTGAGCATTGAAAATATTTCGGACTTTGTGCGAGACACTTTAAGCTACTGTTCCATAGAACTGTTATTATTTTATCCATTTAGGCACAATACAGAACAGTCATGCCTCCGAAGTGCGTTAATAATGTGGACAATTTCTGCTCTATTTGTGGGGAAGTGACATTTGCCAACCAGAAGAAAAGTATCACTTCTCAAGTGAAGAAGGCTTATCATCTTGACTTCGGATGCAAGGTTGGTGACCAAGACAAGCCTTGGACCCCGCACAGATGCTGTGCTACATGTACAACACAGCTTTCACAGTAGTTAAACGACAAAAGACCATCAATGCCATTTGCAGTCCCCATGGTATGGAGGGAGCCAAGCAACCACATAAAAGACTGTTATTTCTGCTTGTTTCTTCCTCTTTCTGGAGGAATAACAAAGCAAAAGAAATTGAGAATAGTCTACCCAAACATTCCGTCTGCACTGAGACCAGTTCCACATGGTGAGGGACTTCCTATTCCAGAACCTCCAGCAGAATATTCTCTTGATTCATCTGAGGAGGACAAGGGTGAGCTGACCTGTTCTTCTCCTGTTCCATCAGCATGCAGGGATCCAGATTTTCACTGTGGTGCATCATCAAACACAGGAAGAACTCAATGACCTGGTTCATGATTTGTACTTATCCAAGAACAAGGCAGAATTGCTAGGATCAAGACTCCAACAATAGGATCTTCTAGAAGGAGATGTCACAATTACTTTCTATTGAAAGCGTCACCAGCAGCTGGAGCCTTTCTTCAGAAAGGAGAGTACTCTGGTATTGTTCCGATATGGAGGGCCTCATGAATGCCTTAGAAATCACTCATGACCCACAAGAATGGAGACTATTTCTAGACTCTTCGAAACTGAGTCTTTTTTTTTTTAAATATATATTTTTATTGTTATTTATATCTTTTACATTTTGTATTCCCCTTGGGTAGCCCACCACCAATTCTCCCGTGATCGAAACTGAGTCTTAAGGCTGTGCTTTTGCACAATGGAAACCATCTTCTATCTATTCCAGTAGCGAATGCTGCCCACATGAAAGAGACATACAATAACTTAAAGCAGCTACTGAATTCCATTGAGTATAACAAGTACAGCTGGTATGGTTAGTGATGAACATAGCGAACGTTTTCATCAATATATCGCATGCATGGAACAAAGATACCAGGGAAAATGGTCCACTCCAATGCTGGCTGACTACTGCTGGACACTCCCCAGAGATGCTCCTGAACAGCTGGACAAGAGACAAGCAAGAAATCTAAGAAGTAGTCTATGACTTGATTTTTTACAGGTATTAACCGTAGGCCTACTACTATTGGCATGCGTTTTGTGATGTAAACATCCGTTTATTGAAGATTACAAGAAAAGCTAGAGCCAAAATTAGAATTTGACTATTCGTGTTGAGCACATACAAATTGATAGGAAATGACTAATTCTATTTCAGTAACATGACTTTCGTAAAAATTTGTTGACCAGTGAATTATTGGGTAAGCACAACCCGGGGATGGTAACCACCGGTGAGGCGGGTTCCGCAGGGTCCCGCCCGCCACGCACTGCATTCATTTCATCAAAGCGCAACCACTGCAGGCCCAAGAGAAGGCGGCGCCCCCCTGCACTGGTCTGAGGCCCGCCTCCAGCGCCCAGCCCCTGCTCCTGTATCCGCCCTCCGCGGACGGGTCTGGGAATCACACTCCTGCCGGGGCAGCTGCCCTGCTGCAGCCTAGAACGATGGCAGGGCAGGACACGTCTTCTTGTCGTCCAGACTCCAGCCTGAGCCGCAGAGCTGCGTCTCCAGGACGCCCCTGAAGCGCCAGGTCTCGAGCTGGGGGCCTGCTGAGTGGGCCTCAAGAGCAGCTGTTCTTCTAGAATTTCACGTGGCACAGGAACCACCCTCCGGCGCCCCTCCGAGCACACGCTTCAAATCCAGTCGCGCACACTCTGGTTTTGCCTCTGGGGACCCCTTGGGTTCCCCTGCAGCGGTGGGCAGGCGCTCGTAGACACCTGTGGAGGCGACAGGGGGTCTCAGAGGCCGCCCCCGCCCCGCCTCCACCATCTCAGAGGCCGGCTGCAAACAGCAAGCCCGCTGGACGCCAGCAGCAGGAGCTGCGTTCACAGGCTGCGTGAGCGTCACAAAACTCTTGGCGGGGGCTGGGCGTGGGTGGGGGGGTGAAAGGGCACGGCCTAAGTGAGGGTCAGCCGATCCGGAATTGTGGGGCCACGTGGGACTGCGGGGTGGTGTCCACCCCCGCAAGCCGCTCCCGCGGTGGTGTCAGGCTTGGTTGGCTTTATTTAGTCTGCTGCAGGCAGAGCAGATTCTCAGGTGCTTGCTGGTCGGTGGGCAAGGAGAGAGCGCCGGGCCTCCTGCGCCAGGGTGGGGTCTGGGCGCCCGCGGCGCACGAAAGGGCTCACTCTGCGACCGGGCATTTGCGTGGGAGCAGCGCTGAGTCTCCCCATCAGAAGCCTGGGCAGGCTCAGCGGGGCGAGGGCTGGGCGCTGGACATAAATGTGGGGGTCGTCAGCCTGTGAGAGACGGAAAAGTTTGTGTTGTTAGAAGTGGGATGAATTATTTATCTCAGCTGAGAGCTGGCGCAGCGTAAGTGCTCCTTGGCTGGTGACTGGAAACAGGAGCTGTGGTATGGGAGGCAATGGAGTAGTGTTCAGCTGGACAGTGATAAACCCTGCCACTTACAGCAGCACGGGTGTGTCTAGAGGTGATTATGTTAGTGGAACAAGCCAGACAGAGAAAGGATGTTGCCACAGAGAGAAAACAGATGAACTAAATAAAATGAAAATACACGTTGGGATTGTAAGACCAATTAGTAGTTACCAGAAGGGAAAAGGGAAGTGGGGAGGCCATGTGCGACCGGGAGGACAAGGGTAAGGTGAAGGATAAAGTTGGACTCTCACTGGCGACCTTGATGTTGTATATACACCTGTTGATTCTTAATGATGAACACCTGAGATTCATACCTGTAGTAAATGCAGTTACTTCAAAGAAAAAAACAAATAAAAAAAAGTGGGTCGAGACATTCAAAGAAGAGGGCTCCTTATGAGGCAACTAGAAGAATAACATCCATCTCCGCGCCCAGGGAAGGAGTCACCGGCGCCAGAGAGTGCTGGTTAGTTGTGAGGTGATGACGTGGGAGAGGGTGGAGAGTCTCAACAAGGAGGGAGGGGTCAAGGGTAGAAGGGGCCCAGAAAAACAGCAGAAGATTCTGCCTTGGAGTTGGCAATGAAAGACCCCTGTAGGGTAAACCAAAGTTGTCAGGTTTTTCCACTCTCCCATCAAGGACAGACCTCTGCAGGCTACACGCACGCCTGAGGCGGGCACCGAAGCAGGATGTGGGCATGCGTGAGTGGGTGCACCTGCGCCCAGAGACTGGGCTTAGAAGCACAGAAGCAGCAGCAGCAGCAGAAGCAGAAGTAGTGATGGTGGCGGTGGCGGCGGCAGCAGCAGCAGAGAACAGAGCGTGGAGCAGAGGACCTTTTGGGGTGCAGCAGAGGCCACGAGATGCCACCAGAGAGCCCGAGAGAGAGTGAAGATTCGCAAGGGCCTGTTGCCTGCCCTGTACCTGGTTGCCTGTAGGGCAAGTGAGAACTGTCAGGTTTTTCCACCCTTCCCCCAATGATGGAACTCTGCAGGCCTGCACACATGCCTGATGGCGGGCACCTGGAGTGGGGTGTGGGCGTGTGTGAGTGGGCGCACCTGGACCAGAGACTGGGCTTATAAGCAGCAGAAAACAGCAGCGGGAGCAGCAGAAAACAGCGTAGAGCAGAGGCCCATGTGGGTGCAGCAAAGAGGCCACGAGATGCCGCCAGAGAGTCTGAGTGAGTGAAGATTTGCCGGAGGCTGGGGGGCCTGCCTGCCTCCCAGCCCCCCGGCACCCTGGCTCTATTGGCTGCTCTGTACCTGGTTGCCTCGCTACAGGAAGCCATTAATAGCCACTGAGGGCCCAGGTTCCTCCTTTAGACGAGTCTGTGCAGCTCCGTGGAGAACCTGCCCCCTGGTGTCCTGCCCCTATAAACCCTAAGACGCTTCTTTGGAGGTGATATGATTTTGGGGGAAGAGGCTACTTGGGGTCGAGAATAAAGGGCCAAGGGAATATTGGGGCTCTAAGTAGAGACAACTGCTTCATGAATATTTAATAGTTGGAATGAATTTGTAGGCAAGTGTCTTATGCCCATATCATCCATCATCTGGGCTAATTACGTGATCCGGGCCATATAAATGTCCTTGCTCCCCCTGTAAAAATAGCTTTCTGCCTTCAGTCTTTGGCAGTAAGCCTCCTCTGCTTATCAGCCTGGGTGTAGGTAGTAATTTTTAGTGTCTAATGGTGGTGGTGTGTAAGGGCAAAAAGCCCCTTACGATTGTGGAAAGCCCACATGTAAGCCGAGTAAGGCGTTGTGGTAGTTGCGCGGCGGCCATCTAGGACTCTACACGCCTAGGGGTTGAGACGACAGGATTTATTGGTCACATTCTGGGGGTGGCAGTCTGACCTGAGGTGGGGGGGGTCCATCCGAGCTGGCAGAAGCCCCTCTCCTGGCCGGCCCAGTGCTGTCTTCTCCCCTGTGCTCCTTGTCTTCCTTGCCTGTTTCTGTCTGTGGCAGATTTCCCCTTCTAATAAGGACATAATCATTTGAGTAGGGGCTCATTTTAAATGATCTTATTTTAAAGTCAGATGGAAAAAGAAAAATATCGATGGTTTCGCTTAGAGGAGGAATACAGGGAAGGCGAGGACCAGGCCTCCTCTCCAGGAAGATGGGCTTCTACTGGTCTCAGCAGCTTCTGTGGCTCTTTGCTTCAAAGGTAACACTCGTCAATCATTTTTGAAAAGGGTTTTGTGGGAAGACTGTGAATACACCATTTGCTAAAATTAGATTTCTGGATTATTGTTGGCTGTTGGTTACCCATATTCTGTCTGTCTCCTATCGCCATAAGTCTTTGAAATAGCAGTGTTCCATAGAATTATTTATCATTCTGTATTTCTATGATCTTTTGTGGTTTTATGACTTTATGATGGCATCTCATTAGATCAATACCTCTCTTAAGAAATCACTTGTCATTAAGAAAAAAATCGTTTTTGTAACCACTGTGTGTGTGTGTGTGTGTGTGTGTGTGTGTGTGTGTGTGTGTGTGTGTGTGTGTGTCCATGGGCGTCTGACTTCACTGTGGCCTCTCTGTTCCTCCCCCAGAAGTGCTGAGTTGTAAGACTTTCTTGCCCTGAGCAAGTCCAGGTTCCATCACTTTTGATCAAGCTTCCTTTTCTCATTTGCTCTGAGGGGCTCTTGTGCCCTGAATGTAATATTTTTGTTCAATAAGCTTGACTCATAAATCCACTAGGGGTTATTAATGTTCTTATGACTTCTGCACTAGACAGTGATGGTGTCTTTGCCCTCTGATTCAGTAGATCTCTTCTGCAGAGTAGGAGGCTGGGATTGCAGAGGTGAAATATTTATATACTTCTCTTCACCCAAGATTTCAAGGATGACTAAGAACGGCGGAGCAGTCCAAAGACAATGGATTCCAGTCACTTAAAGAGACTAAGGAAGCCATTAGGATATGAGTGATTAATTTGAAGAACTATGATTATAAGATTGTTTTTATTCAAAGAATTAGAATTTTTTGTAGTTTTCATATTAAAATGCTTTTCCATTGTTTTACTTACTTTCTCAGGATGTGTGCGGGGGTTTGTGTGTGGTGTGTGTAGTTCGGGGCAAGGCTGTGAGGCTGGAGGCCGGGACATGGCTTGTGTTGTGGGTCAAGTCCCAGAATTGGTGCCAGAGTTCCCTCTTGTTCCTGGAGGTCAATTTTTTGTTCTGTTAAATCCTTCAACTGATTGGAGAGGCCCACCGCCATTATGGAAGGCAATCTTTTTTATTCCAAGTCCACCAATTTCAATGGGAATCTTATCCCTAAGAACAACTTCACAGAAACATCTAGAATGTATACCATGGCCCAGCCAAATTGGCACACAAAATTTACATCACACGAATAATCTTCAAAAGTGTAAACTTTTTAAGAAAGGGATTTATTTATTTATGCATAGAAGAACTGGGGTGTAGACAGAGGTGGGGGGGAGGCTGAGAGGACTCCCCAGAGACAGAGTGGGGAGCAGGACAGGCAGATCCACTGAGACACACTGTTGAGGGGGCAGCGGGGAGACAGGAAAGGTCTGCTGCACCCTGTGGGAAGCTCCCTGGCGGGGGATCGAACTCATGATGCAGTGGCTGTGATAGCTTCATAGTGCTGAGACTTAACCCTTGCACCACCAGGGAGACCCAGTGTAAACATGCTTTGGTTGCAGTTGGAAGCAGTTTTTTCACATTTTGACAAGTTGGGCACTTCTCCTGGATAACTAAGAAGGGTAGTACAGGAACCCATGTTCAGGGGGTGTGATCAGGGAGCATGTTCTATTCTAGTCAGTCAGCGGGGAGTCTTGGCACCTATTTGAGTGCGTGCATTCAGTGTAAGCCAGTGAGCCCTGCACGGCTGTCTTGCTGTGCTTGCTGGCTTCAGGTAAGCCTTCAGAAAAACTGGACTGGGTGCATGATTCCGATGGGAAGAATAGTATGGGAAGAATAACCAGTTGGGTGTCACCCAGAATCTTCTGTCAATTTTCACTTGATGTAGAATTTCTAGACTTCTATGTTCTAGAATTTCTAGATGTCAACGTTTTTATTGGTAACTGAAATAAATAGAGGCAGGCATGATGACTACAGTGCATTGAAATTATGAGCCTGGATTGGACAGCAGATAAATGGGATCTTATGCTAAGGATCTAGGCATGGGGGGAGAGTCAAATGAAGACCTAAATTTAAGTGGAGACTCACAAGAAGACCTTTGTGATCTTATGCTGTCCTTCTCAAGCACTTCTGCAAACTGCAGGA
The DNA here is from genome assembly GCA_004024925.1 of Scalopus aquaticus. NCBI lineage: Eukaryota > Metazoa > Chordata > Mammalia > Eulipotyphla > Talpidae > Scalopus > Scalopus aquaticus. Next base: position 6,447 of record PVIJ01012089.1, on the reverse strand, counting down.
AGGTGGGTTGTGGTTTGGCAATATGGACTGTGTAAAAAAAACTTAGGGGACTAGAGGAATGAGTAGATTTGATGAATTTCCCTACGGAAACAAGAGGCATTGAAAAGCTAAGCTCCAGCTGATTTTGCTTGCCAAGCTGGCTTTGCCCAGTGAGAGCGGGCATTCTGCTCCCCCAAATCAAAAAACAGTCAACTCCTCTTTAGTTTCCATGCACTAAAATCACATTGCTAACAGGGGCTTCATTTACAAATTGCTAGGAGGGAGGGCCTTGGAGCTAGTTCTTCATTGCTTTTATTACTGCCCCATTATTTAGAAAACCAGCTCTCAGAACTTGTGTCCAAGGCAGAAGGCTTTAAAGTACAAATCCATTTGAGATGGAAAATATATCTGTCAGGATATTTTACCTTAAATCAATTACGTAAGTGCCTTTAAGACATTTGTTTTGCCCAGTGTCTCATCAGCATCAAGGATGGTAGAAAATGTTTGATCTTTCCTTTCCTGAAATTCCTTTAAAAGAATGATGGTTTGACTACAGTTTACAGTGAAACTAACCTGATTACTCTGAGCTGTTTTAAAGAGGATTGACATATTCAAGGGAGGATGGATTCTAATCCCATGACTAATGTTTTGGCCAATAGAGTACAATACTTTTTGATTATGAAAATTGGTTAGTAACCATTTCAGTATGCTCCAGCCCTTCTGGTTAGGACAAGCAGGACTAAAATGTTTCTGCAGGACCTTGGCTATACATTAGCTTCATATCCCCGAGTAAATCACAGGGTTGCAGTATACCCCGCCATGTGGTGGGGGCACCACTGGGTAAAGTTCTTTGGCTGTTGACAATTGTAGGCAACTCATTCTATCCAAGTGTTTCCCATTATTTAATCAAGGTTGAATGTAGAAAAGGGAGCGGGTGACAATATCAGTCATCTCGGTGAGTATAGTGTATGCCAGGGTAGAATTAAGTGTGTCCAGGTTGAGTTTTCCTAATGGTTTTTGCTTGAAAGAAAAGGGCTTATTTGTGTTTATTATGGTCATTGTGCAAAATTTACAATGGAACTGCGCTCCAGGAAAGGGGTTCATTAACATCACTTCTGAAGCTTAAGGGGATGTTTTGCAGCTCCGTAATCACATTTTTTGGAGTCAAAGTGTCTTGGCTTGATTAAAAAACACCCAAAACTGGAGGATCCTTTTGTGCCAAAGGAGTTCCAGAAAAGTGCTCTGGTTACCAAAACGGCAGGTTTTCTGAGAGATGTTGACAGTTGATGAAGACAGGAGACTAGAATATTTGAAATGGGACGTGTTGGTGGAGCTAAGCGCATCCTCTGCCGTGGGCCTCCCTCCTTGGCTGCCAATTGGCTCCTCCGCCATTTTTTTCTGGTTCCATCACCGCGGGGGAGCTCAGGCCAGAAAACCAGCAGCATCCTGCTCCCGCCTTCCTGCAGAGGCTCTTGTCTATCAAACACGAGTCTGCTGCCTACCGCCCCACCAGACAGCCGCTTCTCCCCACCTCTCCACACCATCTCGGGGCAGACACAATCACGTCTCACCCAACTGCAGTCGGCACCCACCACGTTTGCCTCCCTGGGGTCCTCTCAGCTCCCGTCAGCCCATTCTTGCCATCGCAGTGAAGCCATGTTATTGCAACAGAAACTGACGGTGCTGTGGCCCGGCTTCCCGAGGCAGACCCTCAGATGGTTTTGTGGGACCTACAAGCAGACGAGCCCTGTGCCCCAGACAGCAAAACCCACTCGCTATCAGAGGGGCCCTGCGGGAACGCTCAGGGTTTAGGGTGGGGGGGCCGTGGGCTGAGTCCGGAGCTAGGAGGGCGCTGGGCAGCAGGAGAAGTGTGAGCGAGGTGGCGCGTCCCATCCCCGGTGCCCCATCCAAGAAGCTGAGTGACAAGCCCTGCGCCAATTGCGCCAAATAGCTAGGACCCAGTGCGTAAGGGACAGCTTCCCGGGTCTTCGTTCCCACTTCCAACTCAGGACCAACCCGAGAAAACCCGTGGGCACCCTGGGCCAGTCACAAAGGACACCCCGTTAGTTACCTGCCTCCAGCTTCCAGCCGGGGCACACCTGAGCCACCCCCTTTTCCACTATGAAGCCCCTTCCCCTCCTGCCTTTGAGTCTCTGCCAAACACAATGACATGTGGTATTGCTTGGAGCTTGCAGCCAATTTGGGGGGTCTTCCTCTCCATTGGGGGCTGTCCCCTAACACCCCTTTTCACCTCACAGTACAGGGAGGAGCCACCCCCATTGTGGAAGGGCAGGGAGGGTAGGACTACGAGGCAAAGGGCGGTGACGGGGCCCGAGAGTGAGGGAGCTTTTTACAAGTCATTTTATATTGAGGTAACATGGGTTTGCCACACCGTATGCCACCACACCCCGCCCGCACAGTCCCCCACAGTCCAATGAACCCCGCCCCCTTTGTCCCCATCCCCACACGCCCCCTCTGGCCCTCGATTCCGTGTCAGATTTCTAGGGTTTGTTCTGGTTTGGTTTTATCAGTCTTATTTATACTCCACATACAAGTAAATCATCTCTAACATGGGTCAACAAATTTTTACAAAAATCAAATCACTAAAATAAAATTAGTCATTTCCTATCAATTTGTATGTGCTCAATACGAATGTGACAGTCAAATTCTAATTTTGGCCCTAGTTGTTTTTGTCATCTGCAATAAATTGATGTTTACATCACAAAACACATGCCAATCACTGGTCAACAAATTTGTACAAAAATCATGTTACTGAACTAAAATTAGTCATTTCCTATCAATTTGTATGTGCTCAGCACGAATAAGACAGTCAAGTTCTAATTTTGTCTCTAGTTTTTTGTAATCTGCAATAAATTGATGTTTTCATCACTAAATCCATGCCAATCACTGGTCAACAAATTTTACAAAGTCATATTACTGAAATAAAATTAGTCATTTCCTATCAATTTGTATGTGCTCAACATGAATATGACAGTCAAATTCTAATTTTGGCTCTAGTTTTTTTGTAATCTGCAATAAATGGATGTTTACATCACAAAATGCATGCCAATAGTAATAGGCCTACGGTTAATACCTGTAAAAAATCAAGCCATAGACCACTTCTTAGATTTCCTCGCTTGTCTCTTGTCCAGCTGTTCAGGAGCATCTCTGGGGAGTGCCCAGCAGTGTCAGCCAGCATTGGAGTGGGCCATTTTCCCTGGTATTTTTGTTCCATGGATGCGATATCTTGATGAAAATGTTCACCATGTTCATCACTAACCATCCCACAGTTTTCAGGGAAGAAATCCAGATGGGAATGAAGGTAGTGGATCTTTAGAGACATATTGCAGCCAAGTTTCTGATACTGCACCAACATGTCGTCTACTAGTTCCTTGTAGTTTTCTGCCCTAACATTCCCCAGAAAGTTTGTAGACAGGCGAAAAGCATTTCATGCTTGTTTCGCATCACCCTGCAGCAAGTTGTTGAACCGGCTTCTTCCACAGTTATGTGGCTTCTTTTTGGTAGAACATCCAGCTTATTACCAGGCTCATACACACTAGCTCACCCCTGACTTTCTCACCTGTCTCTCCCTGCTCTCGGGCTTCCTTGGAGTGGGGCCTGCCATGTTTTTCTCTCAAGGAAGCCAGGGACAGTGTCGGCCATGGAGAATTCACATCTTATCATTGGATGGTTTTTAGAATTTATGAAGAAACACTAATACAGGGCCTCAGGTACTGATTTGCCAGAGTTGGGTGTTTGGGTGGGAAAGATGGTTGAGAGTCAACAACTTGTCTTTGACTCTCGGAAGCTAAGTCAGTCCTTGCGAGAGACTCATAATGTTTGTAGCCTAAAGACTGGAGTGGGGGAGAAGAGCAGGTCTTCTGGGCTCCCTGCTGGAGGAAGACTCAGAGCTGTGCGCGGGTGCAGGTGGAGACTGAGGGGCGGGAGCAGAGTCCCGAGGTCCAGGAACCGGTGGCTGCTGGGGCGAAGGACGAGGGGGGGCTCGTGGGACTCAGGCCGATGCTGCGCGCCCAGAACCAGCCGGGGCAGATGCTCCTGCCAGCCTCTGCCGGCCCCGGGCACGCAGGGAGCCTCGTCCCCGGGGAAGCCGCCTGATGGATTAGGCCACAGGGGTGGATTCTCCTCCTGGGGGGAGGCCCCACTGACACCGAGAGGGGAGCTGGGGGCAGGGCTAATGGGGACGCCACTACTTTTTGCTCCTTGTTGTGAACCTAAAGCTGCTCTAAGAAAAAATATTGTTAAAAAATGGCTGACTCTCCACCTCCCCCTTCTCTGGAGGTGTGGCTCTCTGCGTGGACGCCTCTCTGCGCGGGCGCCTCTCTGCGTGGATGCCTCTCTGCGTGGACATGCACACCTGGCCCAGGTCAAGCTCCTGTGCGGCTCTGCATTGAGGGATGGAGACTTTGTCCCTGGCAATGACCTGTCTGCGTGGCTGGAGCTGCTCCCTTTGGCCTCCCTTTGGGCAGGCCCCTCGGGGTCAGCAGGGGTGCTCCGGACAGTGGGGGAGGCTCTCCCTGCAGGGAGTGGGCGGCCTGGGCTGGGACCTGCAGCCCTGCCTTCATCCAGCTCTGTCTGGGCTGCCAGGGCTGCTGTGGAATTTCAGGCGCCGTGGCTGGTTCGCCCCCTTCACACCCCTGCTCTCTGGGCCTGGGAGGCTTGACGCACGCACGGTGGAATCCTGCCCCACTGTAGACGAAGGTGAGCTCTTGCCTTCAACGGCGCAGATGCAGCTGGAGGGGATGATGCTCGTGAAATAAATCAGAAGGAGAAAGACAGATACTTGGTGATTTCACGCTTATGGAATATAGAGACACAGAACAAAGGAACAGACAAAACTATACTAAAACCAAACCTAGAAATCTGACTGAAGAATTGAAGCTACCAGAGAGGGAGGATGGAGTAGGGTCCAAAAGAGGAGGGTCCAGTGGACTAAAGCGGAGGACTATGATGCCTTGGTGGTGGGGCATATACAACTGAAGAGGTTGTAACCCAATTTTTAAAGATTTATTTATTTATGCCTACAAGCTGGGGTGTAGGTCAGTGGTGCGGGGGGTGAGAGGACTCACCAGAGACAGAGTGGGGAGCAGAACAGGTGGATCTACTAAATCCACTGCTGAGGGGAGCAGGGGGGAGACAGGAGAGGTCTGCTGTGCCCTGTGGGAAGCTCTCTGGCCAGATGCCTGAGGTTGTAACTTATTCTCTAAATACACAGCAATGAAAACCAAAGTTACCTCAATAAAAAGTAATATAATTAAAAATAAAATCACTCCAGGCACAGTCTACCATCAAAAACCCCACAGAAAACCAAACTCATGTCTCAGACTTCTGGTGCAGTCTCAGCACTGCCCACCAAATCTCCTTTTTTCCTGGAGTATTTGCTCTCCATTCTCTGAGCTGTTTCATGCCTCGATTTCTTGTCTTAACTGTCAAAGTCTGTCTCCCCTCCCATTCTGGCCATAGCCAGGCCTCAGCTGGGAGTCGTTAGCTGTGAAAATGGAAGGAATGAGATGGACACCTCGTGACTTAGCACCACCAGCTCTTCTCTGCTCTGCCTCTCGGCCAGTCCCGTGCTCTCCACAGCCAGCCTCCTCGAGCCCCTACCATCTGCAAGGATTTAACTGTCCCTCTTCCTCTTGCTTCTTCCTGAGGCATCCATGTCTCTTGGGGAGGCCATTTTTCAAGGCATGCAAACGAGCAGTGTTCTGACCCTCCTGAACCCTCCGTGACCCCTTCTGCTCCAGTTGGCGCCCGATGATTCTGCTCCATTTCACAGCAGAAGGGCTCAGCTCTCCAAAGAATTGTCTACATGCTTTGTCTCCATTTGTTATGTTCCGAGTCCTTCTAGTCTGACTCGCTGCCGCTGAGCTGCTCCCTTCAAGGTCACCAGTGGAACACCCCCTCCCTTTCACCCCCCAGCTCCCTGCAGCTGGGGCAGGCGATGCCTTTTGGAGACATTCCCCCAGAACACGGCACCCCCGCTTATCCCTTCGGGCCTCTCCTTCCTCTTAACACTCTGTGGCCGCTCACGTGTCAGTGCGTGTTTCTGTCACCAGCATCAGGTGGCCGCTCACGTATTCATACGTGTTCATCTAGTCTCCGGTTTTTCACGCCACGGTGGATTTATTTGGAACTATTAGGAGCTATTGCTTTGATCGTACTCAGTCTAGAAGCTTTACACATTGTTTTGGTGAAAGTGTGAGGTGTTTTATGAGAGATATTACAGTTTTTTAATACCCAGTAGTTCAGGAGTTGTGTGTGTTTTATTGACTGCTTCTACCATTCATGCGGTGGCACAGAAAACGGCCGTCCCCAAGGGCTGGTAAATTGAAAGGGCGCCGGCACACACAGTGTTAACTGCGAGTGTTTGAGGGCCCCTGGGCTGGCTTTTCACCTCCCTTCTCTCTTCTCCCCACAGGTGCACCTCCAGCCTCCCCTTCTCTGTGACCC
>PVIJ01012088.1:0-51465 GCA_004024925.1 Scalopus aquaticus | reverse complement strand
CCCCCCCTGATTGTCTCTCTCCCACCAGGCCTCCCTATAGTCCTGTTATAAGTGAAACCATTCGATATTTTTCTCTTTCTTTCTGGCTTATTTCACTGAGTATGATCCCCTCTAATTCCATCCATGTCGCTGCAAATTGCATGTGTTTATCTTCTTTCCATGCTGAATAGTATTCCACATAATGTGCTTTTTTATCCTGATGTTTTTGCATGTCACACTGTCCACCACTTCAGCCTGATCCTTTTTCTTGCCCGCTTTGCTCACTGAATCCTGATTATATTATCTACATGGTTCTTGACCTAACAAGCTTCTACCTCCTCAAGTGGAGTTTTCTGTTGTTGTTTTCCAGAATGGTCTTTACCAAGCTTTTGCCATTTTGACTCATGACTCATTCATTCTTATTTTCAGCTCTGAGCCCTAATGTCACCCCCTTAGAGAGGATTTCCTTACATACCCCCATGAAAAGCACATCATATCACATATCACCTACATATTTCTTTTTTTTCATATTTGAATTTATTTATTTTTTATTTATATCCTTTACAATATTTTGTATTCCCTGTAGGTTTCCCACCACCAAATCACCCATGAACCATCACCATAGTCCCTTGTGCTCTTTCCCTCCCCCTCCCCTGTAGAATGTCTCTTATTTATGATGCCTGCTAGTTTTTATTTCTGTTTTTGTTTTTGTTTTGTGTGTTATTTTCTCTTCTTGATCTCTTATTTGGCTTCCCTATATTCCTCCTATAAGTGAAACCATTCAATATTTTTCTTTTTCTTTATGGCTTATTTCGCTGAGCATGATCCCTTCTAGCTCTCTCCATGTTGCTGAAAATTGCATGTGTTTATCTTTTTTGTTTGCTGAATAATATTCTATTGTGTATATGTACCACGTCTGCTTTTTTCTATCATGGCACTTTTCTCAAACTATATGCTGATCTATCTATTTATCTAGCTCTCTCTTCATCAATCATCTGTTATTTTTCTTTTTATATAGAATGTAAGCTTTTCACAATGAATATGTAAACTTCCTCTGTTTTGAATTATTCCTTTGGACTCTTTTTTCTTCAATAAATTTTCAAGAGACATCATTGAACTCTGCTATGATTCTTGAAACCTAATTGTCATGTTGCTTTCAATCGTGTGCCTGCATAGACTGTCAGAGAAGTAGCTTCGTAGCCATTTTTCCTCATTTTGACAACATGTGGTCATCGTGTGCTAGGGAGTAAGGAGATAGAAAGATATGGCTACTTCACTTGAGAAGTCTTTTTGCTTCCCTCTATTTCTATATCCCTGTGTTTAATGAAGGTTTAGTAGTGGTCTGGCTTCCAGCTCTCAGGAGTGGACAGAAAGAGACCAAATGCCAGTTTATTGAGTTATCAGAGGATATGGTAGGAGGGTAGAAAGAGGCAGGGAAGAGTTGGAAGATTCTGCTTCATCATGAGGCTTTGCTCCTGAGCTGTCGTCCTGTGGCTTTGGAGAAGAAAAGCCTGCGAGACCCTCTGGGGAACCCCTTATCTCTTTTGGATGATATGGGGCTGGACCATGTCAGGGGTTTCCCCCACACCTAACAAAACCTAGGATGTGGATAAGTGTTCCAGGTTTTCTAAACACTAAATACATAAATTCCCTAAAGGAACATTTAATTATTATTTTTTTGTAAATATATGTTTTTATTGTTATTTTTATCTTTTACATTTTGTATTCCCCTTGGGTAACCCACCACCAATTCACCCATGATCCATTTCCGTGGTCCCTTGTGTCCTTTTCTACTCCATTTTGTGCCCTTATCCCCCCCACCCCCCAAGTGCCTCTCTCCTATTTGGTTTCCCTATAGTCCTGTTATAAGTGAAACCATTCGATATTTTTCTTTTTCTTTCTGGCTTGTTTCGCCGAGCATGATCCTCTCTAATTCCATCCATGTCGCTGCAAATTGCATGTGTTTATCTTCTTTGAATGCTGAATAGTATTCCATTGTGGTGGGAATGCGAACTGGTCCAACCACTATGGAAAGCTGTATGGCGATTCCTCAAAATGCTAAACATGGAGCTTCCATATGATCCGGCAATACCGCTTTTGGGAATCTACCCAAAGGACACAAAAACACTAATCCAAAAGGATACGTGCACCCTTATGTTCATTGCAGCACTGTTCACAATAGCAAAGGTATGGAAGCAACCCAGATGTCCAAAAATAGATGATTGAATCAAGAAGATGTGGTACAGAAACATTTAATTATGTTTTGATCTTTCTATACTTTCACTTGAAAAAAATGATGAACTGTTTTGTTTGTTTTTTATAAAAAAGAGAAAAAATATGTAAGTATTGCTTTGGAACATCTCTGGTGATTTTGTGATATAGTACTTCCAGAAGTTATAAGTACTCTAGCAACATGAGATATTTAGCTCCAAACAACAGACCAGAGGCTGAGTCTTCCCTCCTTTCTCCTTTCTTCTCTGTCATGTCTTCTCAAATTGAGCTAACTTGGCACTGAGGCTGGGTGTGAGAAGCCTGCCCACTATCACTGATAAGAATACCTTGAGCAAAGGCACTGAGACGTATGAAATGTGGGTCTCTCATAAGCAAGAAAGAAGTAATGTCAGTTAACCCTTCAAGTCAGCCTGTCACATTGACTCTTACCCTTAATAAGAGTGTCAAAAATAACTTGGGGCAAGCCCAATTTATTTTTTTATTTTTTTAAGATTTATTTATTTAAACTGGGGAACAGGCCAGAGGCATGGAGCCCTGAGAAGGCTCACTAGAGACAAAGCGGGGAGCAGAACAGGCAGATCAGAAATACACTGCTGAGGGGAGCAGAGAGTGAGGCAGGAGAGGTCTGCCTCGCCACGTGGGAATCTCCCTGGCTGGGCGTCGAACTCGCGTCACCGCTGCCTACAGCTCCACAGCGCAGCGCCCAACCGCTGCGCCACCAGGGATGCCCTGGGGCAAGCCCAATTTAAATCTCATACTTCCAGAATATTCTGCCTCATTTAACAATGGGCTTCCTTAGCAAAACATTAGCGGATAGGCTCTGCTTGTTCAGAGGTCTAAGCTTAGTTATCCATGCCAATCTCAGAATGACATTGGATAGTCTGACATCCATGGATAAACACAGATGAAACTAGTGAGAATTTAAAGATTTACCAAAGAGAAAAAGAGCAAGAATTTTCCCAACATTCTATGTTGGGTCTTAAATTAATTGAATTCATTGATCCAAATACTATATGAGAGAAAGAATGATCAGAATAGGCACAGAACATCTCAATTTATTAAATACTAGAAAAAGTGTATGCTAAGGTTGTCAGAAAACCCAGATACAGTGGGATTCCCTCCATAAGCTGAGTGGGAACTGAGCCATCTGGTATACCTAATGCTACACTGCCCTGGAAACACACTGAGAGCATTACATGCTCTGAGCTCCTTTGACTTCCTTCTTTCAGGGCAGGCTGATTTGCATGATATGCTCTGTTTTTCAGTAGGGGGTTTAAAAATCCTCAAGGGATTAGTGATAATGGAACTTTTTCTTTTTCCCTCCTTTGCCACAAATGCTTAGGTAAAAATTCTGAAGCTGTATCTGTTTCCAGCTAGATGAAAATAATCTGGGGCCTGGGAGACTCCTTTCTAGCCAAAGTCCACGCGGATCCATGTCGAGTTCTTGAGACTTGCCCAGAAAAACTAACAGTTCTGCCCATCTTTCATAATCCAAAAATAGTAAATAATCATTATTTTAAGGCATGATTCTTTTATTCTATTTGCTATTGACAGTATTGATCAATAATACTCTAATGGAGAATTAGCAGTCAGCTAATTTTGAAAGATCAAGTTTTACTCCAGATAAGGATTTTACTAGCAACATTTCATTACAGTCAACTATCTGAAACATATAAATGTTGAAGTAAACAAATGACCTCTTTTTGAAAGTAATGTATAAACTAGTCAAATATAAGTTTTGTTGATGTGGAGATTGAGCTTTTTCATGCTTCTATTCTCCCTCCCTCTTGAAATGGCTTGCTTAGCCCCAAGAGAAATTGCTAGATAAAATTCAAGAAAATCCTATTTCTTTGTTTTCTTAAGGATTCCTTGCTGCTGCTGCAGCCTTGACAGCTGTAGTTCCACTCTATGTCATTCACAGATTTCTTTTTGGTTATAAACACTTTATTCTGACTTATTACAATTCTGTACTTTTTGAAGTCTCTGGCATGGTGGGTCACATAGGGTTCTCGTACCCGTGAGCTGACAACACCCTGAAAGGAGTATTTTCTCTTCTCCAATATACCTTCTGATAATTAGAAACAGACACTCCAGAAATGTTCCCTAAACATTGTCGAATGTTAACTCTTTTTTAAAACAAAAGTTTTTAAACATTTTATTTATTTATGCATATAAGCTGGGGTACAGAACAGTGGGGCGGCGAGAGGTTTCACCAGAGACAGAGCGGGGAGCAGAACAGGCAGATCGACTGAAACACACTGCTGAGGGGAACAGGGGGCAAGGCAGGAGAGGTCTGCTGCACCATGTGGGAATCTCCCCAGCCGGGCGTCAAACTCGATTGCTGCTGTGCATATATATGATTTTTCATATAAATGAATAATATATCATGAAAAAAAGACAGAAACAGTATCCCATTTAGAAAAGATGATCCCACTTTACTTACTACTTCTGCTATATTATGCGGGCCTCTGGAATTATGTTTGGAGTACTACCAGCCTATCAGTTAGGACCTTTGATGAAATATACATTTCAATAATTTACATTTAATTTTATTTGTGGTTCAGTGGTAAGCTTAAGACTGTCTCTGCCATACTTGGTTAAGATAGATCCAGGAATACCTTAGATTTGGAATAAGAGTTCTTCACTTACAAAGAAAATAGTTACTACTCTAAAGTGGCCATACCAGAAGGGGTTTTCTAGTGAGTCACACTTCTCCCATTCCCAACAAATTTCCAGAGAGAGAGCAGTGCAGGCAACCCAGACTCTATTTGCACTTTCAGACGCTGGGTTAAGTCTACATCAGTCCTGTTCCCTGAGATCCAGGTTATGTCCATGGCCAGAAGCTGCAATGTAGGAGTAGCTCCAGCATCCAGTAAGTCAGGAAGTAGCCTAGAATGCATTGTGTGACTGGAGAACAGGTTTCCCAGTTGTACAAAAGTGCCATGATAGAATTTCTGGGGACCTTTTGTCTTGTGGGGAGTCCCTGCAGGAGGCTTCCCAGGCATAGTCTCTTACCAGTGACTCTTGACCCTTAAGCCAGTGAGCTGGAACTGGTGCACTAGAGGAGTAGAAGGGCCCTGAAACATGATGGGAAACTGAGCACACATGCACAGACCCCAAACAGCAATAGCACTACAGCGTGGACCAGGTACACAAAACCTAAGGCCTGAGGAGTCCCATATCACGCTTTTATAGACTCATTGGTCTAGTTCCTTCACATCCCAAGTGTAAGGTAGAACCGAGGACGGGTGTTCACATTTGCCCGAGTCACCCAGACCCACACAGTCACTGGGGCAGCCAGTAGAAAATTGAGCACCTGCTTGAGCTCGTAGTATCTCAAAAATCCAAAATTCCAGTGGCAGTCTGGGATGTAGCTATAGATTAGCAGAAGCTCTGAGGAGCACCAAAGTGGCTCATGTCCACCAGAGCTCTGGTAGATCACAGCTAACTGCAGGGGGGCTCAGGGGTGGGGCAGGCTGAGCCTGCACACAGAACTGGGAATAGGCGTAACTCTGAAAGAAGGCAAAGGGAAGGTCAGATGTGAGCACGGACAGGAACACAGAGCCCAGCAGCTTCAAAAACCTTCTCAGCGGATTCAGCACCATGAGAGAAGAGGAAAAGCTTCGGCACTGAGAATGCACGAGGAAGCCAATGTGGACCAGACCGGCGGCGCGCGCCCGTAGCGAGGCAAAGAGGAGTCCGCTAGTCCAGCTTCGGCCCCTTTCCAGCTGCCCTATGGCGCTGAATGTCAGAAGGGCAAACAAAACTTCCGAGTAACCCGCTGCCAGGAAGTTGTTAGTGGGGTTGAGGCAGAAGAGCAACCCTCCACAAAGAGCCCAGCGGGACGGTGTCAAAATAGACGTCCCAGGTCGTGAGGTACAACTGTGGCCAACATGTGGAACGAGGAGCAGAGGGACGATGCTGAGATCAACAGGTAACTCCATAGACTCAATAACCCCACAGGGAGTGCAACAGTTCAGTCTCTGCCCACAGGACCAGAGGCAAGCCAGGGAGAAGGCAAAGTCGTGCCCATCCAGGCCACATGCCCAGCAACAAACAGAAAGTGTTCCCATCCCAGTGAGCCAGGCCACTGAGCCCTGAGGGTCGAGTCTGGGATGATGATATTAAAGAAAGTCTGCAGCACCCAAATCGGGACACAGCAGCTGACCGCAAACCTCAGTGCCGCTTTCCAGGCAGGGTGCTGGGCCACAGCCTCTCATCACCAGGAATTCAGGGGTGTTGCTGCCAGGACTGAGTTCCTCAGCCTTCCCTTACCAGCAGGCCTGGAGGAAGGGAGGGGCCGCCAAAGGCACTTTTTCATTAAAACTCAGTTCAAAGGCGAGCTTCTGAAAACCCCAGGGAGCCGTGTAGCTGGTAAATCCACCCAACTTTTCTAACATCTGACTTGCAGAATTGAGAGGAATCCTCTCCCTCTTCAGCAGGCTTCTAGACTTCCTTTCCTGGCTCCGGAGCCACACTCTAGCCTCAGGGACCCCAGGAAACTTGTAGCCCAGCCTCCTCAGAGCCAGAGTCCTCACTAACTCACCAGCCAGGGGCTGCACTCTGCCAGCCCAGAGCGGCCTGAAGACTGTTCTAGCCTGCTTCTTTCTGACATAGTCCCAAGCTGGGTTCACACATCTCTCCCCGAGAGGGGCCACAGCCCACGGGCCACTCCCAAGCAGGGCCAGAGTGGCCTGGTCCCAAGCTTCATGTTAACTCTTGTTAATCAATCTCTTACTTAACGTTTATTTTTAAAAAAATGTAGGGTAGTTTCTGTTATAATCATCTCCTCTGCAGACATTGGGAACATGAGGGACTTCCCTTCTGTCAGGCTGTTGGATGTAGATGGAGGTAGCTGGATAAAGCTGTCCCTTAAGAGAATAGCTTCTTGGAGATGGATTTTAAAAGACAGAGAATCCTGGGTTTGGGAAATGACTCCGCATTGACTGGCTTTTCATTTTGCCCTGCATACGTCCATGTTCCCACCCACAAAAAGAAGATTCTCGGAGCCTGTCTTACAGATTCTTCTGGAGAGAACAGTACAAGTATGTGTACATGTACTTAGAACAATGCACTGGTTCTCAGTAAGTGTTTATGGAACATAAAAAGATTTTAAATGCAAAAGTCAGACAAGAGAATTTAAAGGATAAACACTGAAAGATGTGGTAGATTGAAGTACAGATTTCATCTTGCTTAAAATTTGTGGTTCTATACCTTTTGAAATTGCGTAAGGTTTAATCACTAATCATTCATTTATGCAAAAGTTGCCCCGGGAAAGTATAATTAAAGAGGCAAGTGCACAGGGAGGAGGAGAGTGTGGTCGGCCCTATATCCAGGACACCAAGGCAACTAACTGCAAGAGAGCATGGAGGGACAGTGCAATTATATTTATGGCAGCTGAGGCAGAGCAAGAGATCTGAAAATGAGTAACAAGCACAGACTGCCTTCTTTGTAAGATTTGCCCTTTGGAAAACAGGACACCCCTATGTTTATAGGGTGAAGCTAATGCTGGGTGTGCAAATCTACTTATAGACAGCCATCTGTCTATAAGCCATTTTCCTTCTAATTCCTTCCAAATCTCAGAAAACTCTCCAGTTAGTTCCATGGAGTTAGCTCCCATGATAGACACTGAAAATGGCAGATACGGTCCTAGCCTCCCTGAGAGCTAGCACGGGGTTTACCAGGAAGACACAGCTCAGCCTGGATTTTGAATTGGGAGTTAGTGACACAGGGCAGTGGGCAGAGACCTCTTCCTGGAGGGCAGTAGCATCAACGGACCATTTCAACAGAAATGGTCAAGCCTATCTTGCAACACCTGCCCTGAGCACTGTGTGCCCCCACCAGCCATGCCTGGGATGTGATTCTAGGTTTCAAAAAATTCATTTGCTGCTCCTATTAGCCAATTGGTTTTGTTCTCATGGTGAACAAGACCACTTAGGTGTTGTCTAATTTAATTACTTGCCTATGGAGCTTTCTTCTTTTCCCTCTGCACACTCCCCATGTAGTCTATGAACTGAAGATGCTACCTCTTTTGCAAACTATTCAGTCAACATTTTTTTTTCTTCCTCGGTTTATTCATTTCTATTTGCAATCAAATACTATCAGAAAATCTTCAAGTGTTGAGATAAATAACATTAATGGCATGTAGAGCGCCGCTTTCCATGCTGGAGATCACTGGAGACACTGTCCCCCGACCTCATTCACGTCCTCCTGTGCATAGCCAAGGACGCTCAGATGAGCCGGCAGCGCCCGGCTCCCGTGGCTGCGGCAGATTCGCAGCCTGCCTGTTCTTCGCGGAGCTATAAAGCAGGTGACCAGTCTGTGAATCCCTGTGATAAGTCATCGGGCAAGCACAGATTATGCATTTAAACTTGGCCGCTAGTATTTTTCTTTTTCTTGAGTTAATGAAGAGGCTGGATTGAGAATTTTAAAGTAATTTAAAACAGATTCAAGAGTCTTCTCTGTATTTTTAGTGTTTTTGCTGGGGTTACCAGGAAGGCAGATAAAAGTACTGAAAATACGTAGCTCCTGTATCTGTTGAAAAATTAACTAACTCTCTTGGGGCCTCCCTGGTGGCGCAGCAGTTAAGCGCTGCTCTGTGCAGCTGTCGGCAGTGGCGACGTGAGTTCGGCCCCCAGTCAGGGAGATTCCCACATGGTTTGGTAGATCTCTCCTGCCTCGCTCACTGCTCCCCTCAGCAGTGTATTTCCATCCATCTGCCTGTTCTGCTCCCCACCCTGTCTCTGGTGAACCCTCTCGCCGCCCCACTGAGAGATAATTTTTCTCTCTCAGTCTCTAAAGTTTGCCTGAAGCCTCAAATCTGTCAGAAATCTGTCCAGTTCTTCTCTACCTTTAGTAAATTTATTTACCGTAGCAAGGACAGAATCCTGAACCTGGTCACTTTCCTTCCAGAGTCCAGCACCTGGGTGAATCAGGTGACGCGGGCAGATTACCTATGTAGCTTGAACAATTTGCTTGTGCTCAGGAGAATGTGGTCCCTGGAACATGAGCCTCTAAGAAACCTGAAAGCAAAACAGGGTTTTGCATCGCCTTTATGTTTTATGAGTGTTAGGAAAACGTTGGCTGTTTACTAATTATCAAAGCTGTTTTTATGACTTCCCCAAAGGAAAACAAGAAAGGAAAGGATCCAAGTGCATATTCCTTTAGGCCTGGGATGAAAGCTTGACCTTTAGCGCTCTTGGGGAACTGCATGGTTTGTAACACTGGAAAATAAAACTCGGAATGCATGTTCAGGAAAGTAGGAAGCTTTGAAGTTGGAAGCCAAACAGGAACAGCTGTCGTGATTGGAGTGGCATATGCTGGTTCGACGTGACAGGTCCATCCACGGCACTGTCCCTGTGGCAGGGGGTGAAGTGAAGAGCTCTTTCCTTTCCGTGGAGGCTTCTGAATGGCCACTCATCTCCCGATTAACCAGGGACACAAAAGAAAACCTAAAGATCCCAGGGCATCTTAGTGTCTGTCCCAGAGGAAATATCACAGCCTTGTTTTCCACAGAACCAGTTTGCATAGAAGCCCTGACACAAGGAAACTAGAAGTAGAGACCTTGCTCTTATAATTGAAAATTTGATTATAATGATTTAATTAAACTTTCAATCAAGTTTGACTGGAACAAAAACACTTCTGCTTTTTTAAACTTCTGAGGACTTGGAACTGGTGGCAACGAACAGAAAAATATTTTCTCCATGGAAATTTTTATTTTCCTATTAGGATCCACATATTAGGATAAATACCATCAATCACCATTCAAAAATTAACATAAAAATATTCTTTCCCCTAGAGAGGATGTGAAAAATCTCTGAGTTTGTCAGTTACCATAACCACTGGGTTCCAGAATTTATTTGCATTCTTACTTTGGTCTCATTTCAATGGATAGGCTCTTTACGGCTTCCTTCCTCTTTCTATCAGCAGAAATTGAACAGTAAAAACAGTAAATAATGGCCTCCATCGGTTCCCAAGATTTAGATTCTTTCTTTAGCATTTTCTTAAAAATCAATCCAGCTTTATTACATTCTAAATATAAAGTTTAAGATTGCATTTAAGGCTCTCCCAGCCTTGTGTTAGCCCTTTTGTAGAATTTATGACAATGCTATTTCCATTGAACATCCCTTGGTTGACCTCAAACAATTAAGAATTTGCGATTGCAGCATTGATCTGTTCTGTCTTGAAATTGGCAGTTTATTATTCATGGTCTCCATTTTAAATTCCTGAACAATCCCCAAAGTGTAGATTTTGCATGGAGACTTTTCTGACTCAGGCCCCCTCCCACCACTGTGAGGGACTAGAGGCTGTAGTTTTTCCTAGAAGTCAAGAAGACATCATTGTTGGAAGAATTCAACAACAATCCTGCAAGAAAACCTACGCCAGCTAAGCTAGATTAGCAGTAGGACTCTGTAGCTTGAGTTATGAGATAAGACCTTTGTGGTTAGAAGCAGACTCTGAGCAGACTCTGAACCCACTCACAGGGCTCGGGGTTGTGGGAGACCTAAGCCCCTCAGGCGCTCCCATTTATCATTGTGATGACTTTACAGGCAGCTGAAGAATTCAAGCCACCAACGGGGCCAATGCCTGTCCAGAGGGCCAAGAGCAAAATGTCTGTTTGAATAGTAAATCAATAACATTTGTGGGGCACTTTGTTGTAATGGGGGAATTTCACCTGCATTACCTCACTTACTCCTTACAAAAGTCCGAAGGGGTAGCAATTATTATTAGTATTTTCCAGAGGAGGAAATTGAGGCTCAGGGTGTTCAAGCAGCTTTTCAAAGGTTCGCCAATTGGCTAGTTGCAGGGTTATCTTTATTTTTCACTGTTTAAATAAATGTCTCAGAAAGGGGGAGTGATCAGCCAGAACATCTCAAAAAGGGCCCCTCCAGAGCTCGTGAAAGTGCACATTCTAAGGCAGGGGGCTAAGATCCTGCATTTCCCAGAAGCTCTGCTTTCAGCTCGAACGCTGGCTTTGTTCTCTGCAAAGTAGCACCTTCCCTACAGCAACCTAATGCTCTACTTCTCTCTGCTCTGCTGCAAAAGTGAGCCCAAACAGTTTTAGTTTTTCTGAGACTTAATTATGGATCTCAGTCTCAAATTCTAGAATGAAATTTTCAGCATTTCTTCAGCAAGTATCCACAAAATTTTGTTATTACTTTTAAAACCCACTTTCGGGCCTCCCTGGTGGTTCAGCGGTTGAGCGCTGCGCTGTGGAGCTGTCGGCAGCTCGTGATGCAAGTTCGACGCCCAGCCAGGGAGAATCCCACATGGTGCAGCAGACCTTTCCTGCCTCACCCGCTGCTCCCCTCAGCAGTGTATTTCTGATCTGCCTGTTCTGCTCCCCACTCCGTCTCTGGTGGACCCTCTCGCCACCCCATGCCTCTGGCCTGTATCCCAGCTTGTATGTATAAATAAATAAATCTTAAAAAAAAAAACCCACTTTCATTCAAACTGGACCCCTTACTGGCTTTCCAGGAATTCCAACAGTGCAAACTTCATTGCCAAGTATTTTAGAAGTCACCCAGGAGGTGTCATCCACAAGCCCACACAGTGGCCCTGTGGTCATTCACCTTAGGAGTCCAGAGGATGCACTCAGAGGTGAGGCTTTTCTTCCCATGCCTGCAGCCCAGGGTGGCCATTGCCACTCCAGAGAGCACCTCAGGTGGCCTTCCCCGGTGGACTGGCTCCTGGGAGGAAAGAAGTCTTCTTCGCTCCATATCTCATGGAGCTGGAGTGAGGTTTCACAGAACATTGTTTTAAGATGGAGGCTGTTCCCAAACCAGTGGTAAAATTGCTTCATGAGTGAGCCTAAAGTGCTGCAAAGAATACATGTGCTTTGGGGTCATGGCAGAAGACACACGTGCTAGGTGTGCGGGGGTGACTGGTCGTGACAGTGCCCAGGGTCACGGTCTGTGTGCATGCCGCCATTGCCATGTGCTCCAGCACAGCAAGCGAGGGGTACGGGGTCAGGCCCTTGGGCTGTGAGGCTTTGTGTCAGCAGTTGTTCCTCCCCTGAATTAGGAGGGACCTGGGGCCGAGTCTGGATTTGCAGCTGTGTGATACAATAAGTTCGCAACAAAGATTGCCCCATCAGTCTTCATGCTTAGGAAAAACGATGGTGTGTGCATGCCAAGTCTGTGTACGGGCATATGCGTGCGTGCGTGTATGTGTGTGTGTGTGTGTGTGTGTGTGTGTGTGTGTGTGTGTGTGTGTGTGTTTTGGGGTCCAAGATGCAAGTTTAGACATTCACCAGGATCAATGCCTTAAGCATTTGTCTGTTTGTTTGTAAGAGGTCACCCCAGTATTTTGGGAGCCATGCACCCTTTGTGATGAGATTGGAGGCACCATGAGAGAGCGGGAAGAACCCCCCCATGCCTGGGAACAGCTGTCCCACACTCTCCCAAGTGACATCATGTGCACAATGGGAGGTCCTGGTTTTTTGGCCTTGACTATCCAGCAGGTATCTTGGAGACAACAATCCTAATGTGAGTGAAACGCTATTTGACCTTTTTCATCAGTGTTGACAGTGTCTGAAATTGATACCTTCTTGTGACAAAATAGTCCTACCACACCTTGTCTCTTCTGGTATAATATGGTTGTTCTTTTTAAAATCAAAGGTTTGCATGTGTAGAGTAGAAGAAGCCAGTGATGCTGGGGGCACCCCTAGCAGGGAGGGCACTGTGCTTGGCAGCTTCTGCAGATGGCTTGTCCCTGGCCCAGAGCAGGTTGCTCACAGATAGGTATCTTTTTTTTTTTTTAAGATTTATTTATTTATGCATACAAGCTGGGGTGTAGGCCAGAGGCATGGGGCAGTGAGAGGGCTCACCAGAGGCAGAGTCGGGAACAGAACAGACAGATCAACTGAAACACACTGCTGAGGGGAGCAGCGGGCAAGGCAGGAGAGGTCTGCTGTGCCATGTGGGAATCTCCCCGGCTGGGCATCGAACTCATGCCACAGCTGCTGACAGCTCCACAGCACTGCGCTTAACCTGTTGCGCCACCAGGGAGCCCAGATATTTGTCATTTTAATGAATTATTTAATCAAGTAAGAGAATCCACGTTATCCCTCTCAAGGACACTGATACCGGTCAGTGATCTGTCTCTATGCTTTCACTGGTATTTCCTCAAGACAAAAATGTGTGAAGAGTGAACTTGCAGGGCATGAGAGGACAGGGGCAGAAGCTGGGGGCAGGAGACCTGCCACTTGCCGTGGAGCGCTGGCCTCTCTTCTCTCACTGTCTAACCGTCAGACTCCACGTATGGGAGCATCGCTCTTGCTTGCTGTCTCTCAGCTCAGCTCCGCCCCCCACCAGGCCAGAATAGGCCAGGCAAGGACTGCTCCGGTGCAGGACTCTGCCAGGGGCAGCTCTGGGCTTGGTCCCTCAGGGACAGTTTAGCTGGGGGTTATGATGCAACACATCCATCTATTGAATAGTTGTCTCTTGTACATTAATTTCACAAACCAGTGACTTCACAATTCCAAGAACATGTCATTGGCCTCCTTTCCAGCAAGACTTGAAAGCTATTAATCGGTTAGTCCTTAAACAAAGTGCTAAATTACATTCTAACATAGCCCCCAAAACTCCCCAAGATAGTCCCAGCCTGTGGGGAGGGACAGATCTCAGCTCTTCTCTCAGCTGCCCTTTGGCGACCTCGATTGGCCTGGCTTTCATCTGGAGGCCCAGGAGCCTCCGGAGATAGGCGTCCTGCTGATGACACACCAGGCTCCAGGCCTCTGGGCAGAACTGGCTTCCCTCAAACTGGCTTCCCTGAGCCGGCAAGCCACACACTCGACTCCACTTGGAGGTCTGAAACGAGGGGTTGGAATAATCCCCCCTAATCTTCATGTCAGTGTGAAGACTTCCTGGGAAAGCACAGTTGGTTTGGCAGGCACAGATCTGAGGGAGGCCTTCCATCTTCCCTGTGGTGAGAGCCATTTTGTTAATGCTACACTTCCAGGTGGGAAATATCTTTAGACAATATCTAGAGGTACTGGAAAAGATTTCTATTTTTTCCATAAATTCCTAGTTCCTGGGTAATTTCAGGATTTTAGGACTCTTGTTTGCATCAAGTTAAAGCCTCTGGAGAAGCTGGGGACTATGCTATTAGTGATGCGGGTGGACTGGCTACCACGGTGGCATCTGTCTCATGAGCAGACCCCCACCCCCAGCCCAATGGGACCAGGCATAGCCCAAGTCCAGCCACTCCCCATATTCCATCTGCCCTGAGGAGAGGGCTGCCTCCCAGCTCACAGGAGAGGGCCACCTTTCAAGATACAGAGTCTCTCCTTGGCCCCACCGAACAGGCCCTGCTGGCTTCACGTTCGTGTGGCCCAGCGCAGAACTGGCCCACCTGGAAGTGAGAACGCTGCTGAAACCTGCAGTCATGTGGCCTGGCTCGGAGCACCGTGCTGCACAGTGTGCGAGGATGGCACTGGGGCACCCAGGGCTGGAGGGAACCCCATCCTGCCGTAGATAGTCGGCTCAGGAGTCACCGGGACGGCTCAGCCTGCAGTGGGGAGGTGCAGCTTCCAGGGTTGCTGAGACAGTGTGCTTTTGTGCAATATTTGTTTAAAAAAATTTTTTTAAAGATTTATTTACTTATGCATACAAGCTGGGGTACAGGCCAGAGACGTGGGGTGGAGAGAGAGGGTTCACCAGAGACAGAGTGGGGAGCAGAATAGGCAGAGCGACCAAAATGTACTGCTGAGGGGAGCAGCAGGCAAGGCAGGAGAGGTCTGCCGCGCCATGTGGGAATCTCCCAGGCCGGTGTCGAACACATGTTGCCACTGCCAACAGTTCCACAGTGCAGAGCTTAACCACTGCGCCACCAGGGAGGCCCTGTGCAATTTTTAGAAGAAGTCTCTCACAGTGATAGGGAAGATACAAATACACCCCTAGCACCACAACCCGTTGCCTTAGCCTGTGCATTGTTAGTTTATTTCCCACTGTCCCACTGTGGTCAGATATGGGCTCTCTAGGAGTGTCTCTCAAGCTCCCTTCACCTCTGTACCCCCATCTCCTGTGGGGAGTGAGGTGGGAAAGCCCAGTTAGTTACCCACCATTGACAAGCCTGGTGACTTTGGAAAACTCTAAACAGGTTCAACTGTAAAATAAACATAATAAATTGTCTACCTAACTTAAGTTTACTCTTAGTAGGTACCTGGTATATGCTATGGAAGCCCCTTCAATTTTAACTAACATTATTTTATTATAAGGAGATGGCCCGGGCGAGGTCTGAGTAGGAGCAAACAGCCATGGAGTTGAGTGTTCAAGTGTCCAGGAGCTCCTGATGGCGAAGCCCCTGTGGCAGATGCACCTCAAAGAGCTGAGGCTCCTGGGGAGGCGGCTTTGGGGAGATAAAAGGATGTGGGAGAGGCTCTGAGCAGGACTCTTCCAGAATCCTCTCAGTAATTACCAAGGCCCATCCCCAAATCCGTTAAGCAGATAACAATGTAACTGCAGGGTTCCTTATCAGGAAGGCCTTTATTAATAGGAGGAAACTGTAAAAACAAGAAAACTGTACTTTCTTGAGAATGTTGAGATAACGCCTATGACAGGAGGTGGGTGTATTCTCCCCCTTAATGGTCCTGCTATCATTCAAAAAATGGTTTTATTAGTCATATCTTTTTTTATTATTTTATTTTTTATTGTTACTTATATCTTTTACATTGTGTATTCCCCTTGGGTAGCCCACCACCGATTTACCGGTGACCCATCTCCGTAGTCCCTTGTGCTCTTTTCTACCCCATTTTGAGCCCTTATCCTCCCCCTCCCTCGCTGAGTGTCTCTCTCGTTTGATTCTATTAGTTATTAGTTATTTCTTTAAGTTGAGTCATTATAGGCCTTTATAAAAATCATTTTATCTGGAAGGAAAAGTTTAAAATGCAATACTCATTGATACTAGTCTAGTATCGATTCGCCCACAGATCTGAGAAGGAATGGGCACGGTGACTTTTTATATGGATAAGAGCACCAGTGAATTCAGGCCTGAGCATAAGTGCAAGCATAGTAGCAATGGAAATGTCCCCCCTTCTTTGGCTCCTTTTCTCCTCTCCTTTCATTTCTCCCCTCCCTCCACCCCTTCCACCTTGTCTTCCCTATTCCTTCCTTTCTTCCTAACTTCTTTCTGGAATAGAGAAAATTTATAATCACTATCCCTTCCGACAGTCAGGGGAGAAGGCTGAGATTAGGGAGGAATGAGTAGGTGAAATGATTGCCATTGCTGGTTGACATGAAGAGATTTGTAACGAAATCGAGGCGAGGACCGTGATATGGGTGTTTTAGTTCACAAACCTTCAAGTCAAAGCTGCCTTTGTAGGGGGAGCAGCAGTGCCTGCTTAGACAGGATGGGGTGGCTTCAGAAGAAATTATTTTTTGAGGCAAAGATGTCTGATTCTAGAATCTTTGTGAGGAAAGAAACCGCAATCTGGAGCAGAAGTCCCCAAACTTTCCTCTCCCACAGGGGTTAGAATCCAACTCCTCCTCTTCATGGAGCCACTCACACTGAAGCCAGTGCCCCGGCTGCAGTGTGGGAAGCATCTCCCTAGAAGCTCCAGGGGCAGCAGATTCCTCAGGGACTGGAGACTGCAGCCCTATTGTCAAGAGTGGCAGCCGTGCTGAGAAGATGAGAACAGAGAGTGGAACCTGAACACACTTCACGACAATTCAGAATCAAGGTTGGTGGCAGAAAGTCATCCTGGAGTGGGACCTTTGTGAGTAAAGTCACAGATTGTGAATCATTGTGGCACTTTCTAGAAATTGTAGCTCAGTAACCTACAAACAAAGACTTCTAAGAGGGAAGTGGGGTGAGGGAGGAGGGGGAGGGGCAAGGCCTGCACACCACCGTCCAGAGGCAGTTATGCTGTAAAGCTGCAGAGATACAGAAGAAGTTCACACACACACACACACACACACACACACACACACACACACACACACACACGCTCTTTGGAGAGTTGCCCTTGGTGGCAACAGAGAAACAGATCAAAATAGTAATGTTAGAGGCAGAGAGGCCAGGTGAGAGAACTTAAGGCTTAATTTCAGGAGAGAAGAAAAAGCTTAGTTTCACTAATAGCAAGGATGGAAAGGAAGAGAAAGACATGGAAGAAAACAAGGAGGAAGAGTTTCCGGAATGTCCACATAAGGACATGTCAGAAGTGGGATGAGGAGGGATTTGAGGCTAAATGCAAAACTGCCATGTAGGAGGCCCTATGAATGTTTGCTGACTGAAAAACTGTGGGAGTACTGGAGGGAGAATATATTTAGGGACTGGGGAGAAGGAAATCATTTCCCCTTGGGGTAAGTTTATACTGAAATCCAGATCAGAACTTCTCAAAGACTGTGTTTGGATAAATGAGTGTGGGGTGTCCAGGGAGGTGACCCTGGGTGGTGAGAACCTCTTGGCGCACAAGCATGTGAGTGACGGGGTGTCTCTGTACAAGTGAGAACAGTTGCCAGCACTGAGCCAACAGAAACAACATCTGGGGGTGGGTAGAAGTGTCAAGGAGCACACAGGGGAGACTGATGGGAAGTTGGCAGAGGGCTAGGAGAGAGTGGTTCACAAAAACCAAGGCATGAAAGGGCTTCTAGATCAAGGAGCAGTCCCCAGAACCAGCTACAGCAAGCCAAGGAAGGAAATGGTGTACAATTGGCAATGACGGTTTTACATGTGGGTGAGCAAGAGCTGGGTTACAGCGAATTAATGGGCAGTGATAACATGAAATTAATAAAGAAAAAAGTTCTTCAAGCACTTTGACTATGAAGGGAAAGAGAGAGATCCAAGTTTCAATAGAGGGAGGGGTTGTCAAGATGGTTTATAAGTTAAGATAGTTGTGATTGCTGAATAGTATTCCATTGTGTATATGGACCACACCTTCTTGAGCCAGTCATCTATTTTGGGGCATCTGGGTGGTTGAATGTCTTAGCTATTATGAACAGGGCTGCGATGAACATACGGGTGCATGTATCCTTTCGGATTAGTGTTTTTGTGTCCTTTAGGTAGATTCCCAAAGATAAACACATGCAATTCGCAGCAACATGGATGGAAGTAGAGGAGATTATGCTCAGCGAACTAAGCCAGAAGGAAAGAGAAAAATACTGAATGATTTCACTCATAGCAGGAATATAGGGGAACCAAATAAGAGAGAGACATTCAGTGAGGGAGGGGGAGGATAAGGACTCAAAATGGGGGAGAAAAGAGCACAAGAGACTATGGTGATGGTTCACGGGTGAATCGGTGGTGGGTAACCTACGGAGAACACACAATAATGTAAAAGACATAAATAATAATAACAATAAAAAATATTTTTAAAAAAGATAGTTGTGATTGTGTTTGTAAATGGTGTGAAAGGAGACTGCGTAGGAGAAATGGTTGAAGCTTCACAAAAGAATGAAAATGCAGATGGGAGAAGGATCAACAGAGTCAATTTCTAAGGAAGCTCAAAAGGAATGTTCTCAAGTGCATGGGCAGAGGGATTGCCCTTGAACTGGATGAAGGAGATGACCTCCTTTGGGGCTTTGGGAGACAGTGGGGGTGGATCCAGATGCATACAGCTTTACTTTTCTGGCACAGAAACTTCACACCTGGTTGCTTCAATGTTTTCACAGAAGTTGGAGGCAAATCCGCTATGAAGAGAAAAACGTTTGTGGGCTGGGGAACTCAAAAGTTTGTGTGGAATTTGAGAGGGAATCCATGGAAACCCAGTGCAGCCTTGTCAGTAATTACAGAGCTCAGCTTGAGAGCCAACTTGTGATCTGTGTGATTTTCCTCAGGAGCTCAAGGGTAGAAGTTTAGAAGGAGAATAGCCATATGGAGTCAGAAGCACGTTTGCAGGGTGATTGGATGGAAGAACATGGGCAGGAGGATGCTAAAGTTATTAGCAAGAAAAAGCTGAAACAATAGCTCAGGGTTTCAGCCTGGAAAGGAGGGAAGTGATGCTTGAAGGACTGAACCAGAGCGCTAATCCTGGAGCTCTGGAAGAGGTGTGATGAGCAAATGGGTATCACCAGAAGCTGTACATTAGGACTCAAATTTGAGCAGTTTGAGGCTCTGACAATGTCCAAGGAACACACGGGAGTGGGAATGGAAATAAAGATTGTAGGAGTTGAGCTGGTCCTGAAACTGTAGCACTAGGTTTTTTTATTGAGCAGCTTTTATCGAGATGGAATTCACTTCCTATACAATTCATACATCTAGGATGTTTGACACAATGTTTTTTAATAAATTCATAATTACTCAACAATGACTACAATCTAGTTCTAGAACATTTTAATCATCCAAAGAAACTTGTACCTATTATCAGTCATGGCCCTTTTCTCCTCTTTCCCATCACAGGCAACCACAAATCTACTTGCCATCTCTAGAATTTGCCAGTGCAAAATGTCCACAGTTTCATGGGTGTTGAATTTCTCTGATGATGGGCTCCTGTGGGAGAAGTCCTCATAATCTCTTCCCTACTTTATCTTCAGGGCCTAAAAGTGTTTCCAATGTAACTAAGCCTATATAAGGACACTTTTTCAGTGGTGACTAGAATTGACTGACTTGAGTGACAAAGTCTCAGAAGATGAGGAGGGATGGCTATGTGTTACGGGAAGACTCAGAGTTGTGTGCTTTGTTTACATATGGTTTGTTCTTTCCTCAGAGCTATACCTTTATGCCCCTAAGCCAGTCCAGGTCAGGTCATCCCTGCTTGCCTTAGAGACAATGCTTCACAGTTGCAGGAAGAAGTCCTGAAGTATCTATGGAGAAAACCAGGTGGCAGTGAGCTCAACTGCATGGAAGGGACTAGTCTTTGTTATTGTGGAGCACTGGTGGCACCCCCTACCACTGATGAGAAGAAACGGGTCACACTCATTTGAGGTAGTTAGAGCAGTGATATCTTGAGCTCTCTGGTCTACCCTAGGTGGTCCTTTGTCCCATACTCTTACACCTCAGGGGCAAGATCTGGCTTTAGAACAATTATTTATGAGAAGCAAACCTACACAAACACGTGAACGTGCCCCTTACCTGATAATGTGGCTTGTTGTCTGATAATGTGGCTCATTGTCTTTTGTCTCATTAACATGACCCCAGTTTCCTCTCTGGCAGTGTGTAGACCCCTTTTCTTCATGGAGGTGGCTGTGAGGGTGCGCACTGTGTAAACACACTCACAGCAAACTGCTGTGTGGGCATGTGTAATTTACTCACTTTGTCCTCAAGAGAGAAGGGCAACTTGAGGGTTGTGGGATGCTGAGAGGAGGGCAGGACACTGGCAGCCTGCTCCTCTGCGAGGTGGTGGTGAGTCTCTTTCCACAGTGAGTGGTCTTTGAACCAAGCTGTACATCATCTTATTCATTAATGAGTCTATGTTGCTTGCCACTTGTTAATGAAACTTAACAGCTTGGCATCATCTCATCAGAGTAAGAGTGGTGATCACAACGTGCCATGCTCAGGAGGACTTGGGCGGTTTCCACGAGAGGTGCTGGTGGCTTCTTCAGCAGGAAGCGACCCGTGATCTGAATCTTGTGTGCTCTTGAAGACAGGATAAGAATTTTCAAAGTGGAGTGTCATAGCAGGTTTCAGAGCAGCAGAGGAACACGAGAAACTACTTTTTTTGAAGACTCTTTTAGGAGATAAGCCACAAAGTGACGCAGATTGCTGGTGTGAGGAGAGAACGAGGTTCTCCAGAAGGAGGATGTGCTAGCGGGTACTGGAAATTTTCCTGCAGTTGCTCTCTGCTTCTTCCAGAGTTCCAGACGTTTCAGCCAGAGTCACGAGGATGCTAAATATGGTGTTTTGCATCCTCCCTTGAAGGGAGGGGCAGCTATTGGACTAAGTTCTAACAGGTAGAATGTAAGCAGAAGAGTTGTGAGGCAGCCTCCCCATAGAAGACACTGGTAAATGGTTTGCACCATTTTTCATGTGTTCCTCTTCCTCTTCCCCCCACCCTCCACTTTCACCTCAGACGCCACACTCTTAACTTCTGAAGATGAGAATCCATCCAGGAATGTTGAAGTGTGAGCTGAAAGCTGCCTGCATTATAGGACTAGTAACATCTGGAACTCCAGCCTGTGGACTGAGTGAGAGGTATCCACCTCTATTTATGTCACTATTACCTAGCGGTTATGTCTATTTACTCCAGAACTAATGCTAAGTAATGAATAGACCATTTGAATCAAATGGGTCTTCTTCTGCAGTAGTTTCAGAAGTCACTGTGCCCCAGCTGAAGGGCATCACAATGCATAGGGGCCTTCCACCCACCTTGGCACCAGCCGACCGGCTCCGGCGACCCCAGTCGTGAGTCCAGCCCCAAGTTACCATTTCAGCCTTTCATGTCTTTTTTTTTTCTTTTGCTTTTTTTCACTTCTTTTTTTTTTAAATATATATTTTTATTGTTATTTATGTCTTTTACATTTTGTATTCCCCTTGGGTAGCCCACCACCAATTCACCCGTGATCCATCTCCATGGTCCCTTGTGTTCTTTTCTATTTCATTTTGTGCCCTTTTCCTTCCCTCCCTCCAGCTCTCTCCTCCTCCCTCCCCCCCACTGATTGTCTCTCTCCCACCAGGCCTCCCTATAGTCCTGTTATAAGTGAAACCATTCGATATTTTTCTCTTTCGTTCTGGCTTATTTCACTGAGTATGATCCCCTCTAATTCCATCCATGTCGCTGCAAATTGCATGTGTTTATCTTCTTTCCATGCTGAATAGTATTCCAATAGTAGATGATTGGATCATGTCTTTTTTAAAAAAAGATTTATTTATTTATGCATACAAGCTGGGGTACAGGCCAGAGGCAGGGGGCGGCGAGAGGGTTCACCAGAGACAGAGTGGGGAGCAGAACAGGCAGATCGACAGAAATACACGCTGAGGGGAGCAGCGGGCGAGGCAGGAGAGGTCTGCCGCGCCATGTGGGAATCTCCCCTGCGGGGTGTTGAATTCGTATCGCTGCTGCCGACAGCTCCACAGCGCAGCACTTAATAGCTGTGCCACCAGGGAGGCCACAGCCTTTCATGTCTTTATCATCCATCTGAATGGCGAAGGGAAAATACATCTTTCAATAAGAAAAAGGACTCCTTTGGTGTCACACCACAAAGCTGGTTTGAGTCCAGCTCTGATGAAAGTCCTGCACCTGGGGGTACCCTGTGTGGCCACCACGGTTCCATGTTCACTTCGAGTCCATCTTTGATGCACCAGTGGTCAAGGGAGGGAGGCAATGCAAGAGCAGCTCCACGTGTGTGAGGACCCAGCTCAGCTCAGGGCTTCCAGAACCGGGGTCACCAGTGACCACTGGGCAGTGGCTTGCAGGGCAAGGAGGCTCCAGAGATCTACTGGTAGGCGCTCCCCACCCTCCCCATTTCTTTTCTTTTTTAACCTAAACAGCTTAGGAGATCAGCCCATATTTGTTGAAGTTAAGATTGAAAATTAAAGATCACTTTGAAGAGGCTAAGGAAGTAAGAAAGGGAAAAGGTCTGGTGTTCTGATGGGTATGCCCTGCTGGGCAAGGGGGTGCCCCAACCTCCTTCTCCCTTATTTCTCCACAGAAGCTGACCTAGGAGGCCCTCCCTGGCCCCACTTAACCACCCACGGTAGTGGCTACACTCCAGAGTTTTAGTTTCTGTGATGACTACACAGCAAATAATACTTTATGCACCTTAAGTTTCACTGCTATTCTTTGATTTCTTTCTTTATTTTTTAAAGATTTATTTATTTATGCATACAAGCTGGGGTGTAGGTCAGAGGTGCAAGGGGTGAGAAGATTCACCAGAGACAGAGACAGAGCAGGGAGCAGAACAGGCGGATCTACTGAAATACACTGCTGGGGGGAGCAGCGGGAGAGACAGGAGAGGTCTGCTGCATCATATGGGAAGCTCCCTGGCCTGGGATCAAACTCGTGCTACAGTGGCTGGTGATAGCTTCACAGTGCTGAGACTTGACCTGTTGTGCCACCAGGGAGGTCCTTCAATGCTATTTCTAACAATTTTTTTTTTCGAATAATACACTTGTCAGAGAGGAAGGCCCTGGAAGTAGCAAAGGGCCATCAACTCCAGACCAGTTCCTATGAAACAACAAATGGCTTCCTCGTCTGCTATTTCACAAGAAACATGGATGCACTTTCTCCTTGTGGAGAAGGCTCACCACCTTTTCCACAAGGCCCACGAGCTTCTCTATACTGCTCACCCAGTTCTGTGTCTGCAGCAGTCACCCACTGCTTCCCCGCAGGGCGCCCCGGCAGGCACAGGAACACCAGAGCTGAGCCTGTGTTCTTCTGCCAGGCTATTATTCACACCAGCCAGGCTGTTATTCACACCCTTCCGCTTTCCTCCTGTCCACTTCCGCCATCCATACCTTCACCTCATTAGCACAACCACCCACTAAAGGAAAAGAAAACAGAATCCGTTGTTCTGCTGCTTGTTTTATGGCCAGTGGTGCAGGGGACAGCCTCTCAGAGTGCAGGGCCTGGCCCACGTCCACTCTATAAGCCCCAGAACATCATGCTGTGGAGAAGTGCCCAGTGGTCCAAAGAATGTGAAATGTATTCATCAAATTAGGGCTTTCCAAAGGTATCTACATGTTGAGCCAACTGAGAGGCTCTTCACAGCATCCATGGGAGGCTGTTCATATTGCACCACTGGGGTTCACTGTGGCCATAAGACACCAGTGCTTGGTAGGAGCTGACTCTCTCTGGGAGGGCAAGAGCACAGGGGCGCTGTGGGTGGGGGTAGGGCTGTGGGGCGACGAGCATTGTGAGTCTTGTGGGCACGTGCCTGTGATTGTGGACTCTGCCTTGTACAGCTGTGTGAGCTTGGACCAAGTTATTTCCCTGCTGAGCTGAAGCAGGAAGTCGCTAAGTCTGCTGCTTGGATTCTGCTGCTCGCTGGGCCGGAGAGTTGCTGGGAGAGTCCCTGTGCTGTGCTGCTTGTCCACAGTAGCAGCTATGGCTACCTTGACCCTCTTCCAAACAATAAAGTTTATGATGGATGGTATAGACAAGCTTCCTTATACAAACTATAAAAACCTTGCCATTCCTGTTAGTCTGGGCTCAGACTTCCGGGAGTTATCCCACTGGGCCCACTGATGTGACATTTAAATCTCTTTCCACCTCTCTGAGTGCCGTCTGATTTCTCTGGAAAGTTGTGTTAACAGAGCCTCACTTTCACGCTTTGCAGAATGGGGATGATAACCGTATCTGCCTCCTGGGTTTCTTTTGTTGCAGGTGAGATGAGATAGGCTGCACTGGTGTATCTGGTGAGGCCCCAAGGGGAAGTCTGTCACCTTCGCCCAGCCAGGTGTGGTTCTCACATTGCGACTCCCCGGGCCTTGACTGGGCCCTCATCACCATCCCAGGTGGTAAACCAGGGCACCGCAGGGCGGTGAGTGGACACCTCCCTCCCCACAGCACTAGTGAGCTTCGTGCTGACTTGATTCTAGTCTGTTTCTGATGTTCTGCTTACAGGGGAAGTTAGCTGAAGCTCC
Source organism: Scalopus aquaticus (assembly GCA_004024925.1). Lineage (NCBI taxonomy): Eukaryota > Metazoa > Chordata > Mammalia > Eulipotyphla > Talpidae > Scalopus > Scalopus aquaticus. Next base: position 26,796 of record PVIJ01012088.1, on the reverse strand, counting down.
AGTCTGGTTCTTTTTTTTTTTTTTTAAGATTTATATCTTTATGCATGCAAGAGTTGGGGTATAGGTCAGAGGTATGGGGGTGGTGAGAAGATTCGCCAGAGACAGAATAGGGAGCAGAAGAGGCGAATCTACTGAAATGCACTGCTGAGGGGAGCAGTGGATGAGGCAAGAGAGGTCTGCTGCGCCATGTGGGAAGCTCCCTGGCCGGGGATCGAACTCATGCCGCAGTGGCTGTGGATAGCTTCATAGTGTTGAGACTTAACCCCTTGCGCCACCAGGGAGGCCCCAGTTCTAGTTCTGCTCCTGAAAGTGGTTCTAGAAGAGTAATTCACATAGGATGTCTTCTTTTACTTCTTGGCCCCGGACTCCTGAATGTCTTCCCAGGGCATCCCAGGTGCTCATGCAGGCCTGTCCCAGTTCAGGGCTGCTCTGGTGTTTCTGTTCCGGCCTGCGATGGCTTCAGAGCCTCTACAGCAGTCAGGATTGTGGGGTACAACACACTCACGCACACTCACACGTACTCTCACTCAGCACTCATACTAGCATACACTTGCATAAAACCTTGCATCCTCACACTCACACACTCACACGCCTGCACACACTCACTCTCCTGCACACACGCAGACACAGACAGTGTGTGTGCCTGGAGACCTACAGGAACACTTTGCGTGGCTCACACCTCTCCAGGAATGTGGAAGCAACTGGACATCAAGGACAGTCGTTGATAGCTCTTCATGCCATGGCTTGACATTTTGTATGCATATTTCTTCTTAAATATTCCAGGAAAAGACATTTCCTTCCTGTTGAAAACAAAAACTATCAGATAAAAGTGAGAAAAAGCAGAAGTTCTGGAATTTCCGACTCAGAATTATGAGGATGTTTTCAGCAACACACTCTATTTTATAAAACCTTAATTGTTTATGAATGAGGTGATTTTCCAAATATTTTATCAAGTAAGAATCTGGGGTTTGAACTTTAACTTTGAACCCAATGGAGCTGGGCTTTCCTGGAGGAGGAATCTGAGTGTCTTGGGGCTGTGGGTAAGCAGGATGCACGCTGGTAAAAATTAACGCGTGTTTATTTTTAAGAGAAAAACACATCTGCTTGAATGGCCTGAAATATGCAAGTGAGGAAGCCGGAGGGGCTATCTGTGTTGTTTGTTTGCTAGGCAACTGGTGTGTGCCCAGGGGAGAGATGCAGGGGTCTGCAGAGCAAGTCCTGCCCTGCGTGGGCCTCCAGAAGTGAGCCTGCACTTCCGAGCGGCTCCCTTGTTCTGGGTGAGCTGTGGTTTCTAAACCACACCAATGTTCCCTCCGGGAGTATTGCTCTGTGTGGAGTAGGGGCTTGGGAGTTGTTTTCTCTTGTTTGTTCATAGAATGGGTGATACCCAAAACAGATTGCCTCAAGATTTTCAGAGTTGGTCTCCTCAAGATGTCCCACTCTGCCAGGCAGATAATTTGAGTTGAGAGCAATGAAGGCACTGGAGGCTAAGGAGAAGCTCTTGTTTTTTGCCTAATAGAAGAAGCAATTGCCTGCTCCCTTTTAGTACCAGAAAAAAGAAGACTAAGATTGGCAGTGGCTTTTATCAGGTGTAAGATTATATGTAGAAATGGCCTATCTGAGAAACCCATCTTTACTTTCAGAGTAAATATGGCGTCATCCTGTCCTCACCCTGTGACGTCAGCTCCTCTCTCCTTGGTACCCTGGCCCCTCGTCCTTTAGTTTAGGATTTAAACCTGTCCTCCTGGACTCAAATTGGGATCCACATGATCACCATAGCGCCGGTTTGCACATTACTAAATTTTTTCCTCTGCCAACCCTTCTGATGCTGCTTTGATTACTTGCAGCTGGACAAGAACCTAGATGGGTGGGGGAATTTCCTCTGAGCTCTGATGGAACACTCCAGCATCTGTTGCACCACCAAGAGAGTAGGGGACAAAGCACCGAAGCAAGTATGAGAAATAGCCTTTGGTCTTAACTGTGCCGTTGCGTGTACCTGGGCCTCAGTTTCCCTCTCTGTAAAATAAGAGATTAAAGAGTTAACTTTACCAGTAGCTTTTTAAACCCTTTTTTTGTTTCTAATCAATGGAATTCTTTAAAATTGAAATATATACATACATACATACATGTGTGTGTGTGTGTGTGTGTGTGTGTGTGTTTGTAAAGCCTCTCTGCATATAGAGACACAAAACAAGGCTGCTAGAAAGGGGGACTGCACTTGGGTTCAGCCTGTTTGGCTCCCCTTCCCCTGAGATGGTCGGTGAGGCCTCAGGAGAGCTGGAGAGGCTTGGAAGTAGCTCGTAACTATCTCTGTGTAGCCTTCATATCCTGTGCCACGTCATCTTGTGTGGACAGTTACTCTGCATGGAGGGCGCTAGACCAGTGTTTTTCTCTTCATTTCACCAGCGACGAGAGGGAGGTCAGAGACAGGAATGGCTTTCCCAGTTTGCACAGCTATGTGGCAGATTTTTGACTGGAGCTAATATTTTCTAACTCCTAAGTCCCTTGTCAAATCTTATGACTCTAAAATGTAGTATCTTTGAAACAGGTAAAGATCTCTGCCTAACACAAGACATTGAAAATCCTGTCAGAAATGGAGGCTCTTGTGGTTCTCCAGGCTTCTGTGGGTGGGAAGGAGGAGACCACATCAGGCCACATGAGTTCACTAAGTTGGGGTAAAAAGCCCATGTGGACGGTTATAAAAATGACTGAGATGGCTTCAAGGGATATTCATAGGTTAGATATGGGCCACAAATTTGAATATAGCCTGCTAATTTTGGATACTGGAAATATTGCCCTTTTCTATATATTCATGGTCTTGTCTTCAACTTTTTCCAAGATTCTTCTTCTTTTTTTACCCTCATTTTGCTTGAGACCTCAGAAAAACCATTGGAATTCTCTTTCCTCTTCAGACCACGGTGGTCGCTTTTTCAGTTTCTGGTCTCCCCCCTCCCCAAAGTCTCTACTCATGTTGCACTATCCATGTATTATCTTGTTCATCGGTATACTGAGATCCGGATTGAGTTTGAGTTATAGCAACCTTGTCTCAGTTCTCCTGCCCTAGCAATGGTGTTAGAGCTCTGTTATAGCAGCAGGGGTGCGACAGTATTACTACAGTTCTTTTTTTACAGCTTGACTATCACAGGAAATGTTTACTTGGGGCTTCATGATGGTAGTCAGGGGATACAGATGCCAGGGGCACTTGAGCTGAATGACTAAGGAACTCTGATGGGAGGTGCTTATACAGACAGAAAGGGTGGTACTGAGTCAACTTGATACAATAAGGTTTTCACTCAGTGCAGCTCTGAATGATGGAGACATCATCAAGTGGTGATTGGTTTGCTGCCTTGGTTTCCCTTCTCTGCTGTGGATGCATCTGTGCCCCATATGTTGTGGCCCCCAGACCTGCCTGACACCTGACTCTCAGTCACTTTTGGTGACTCTCAGTCACCTGACTGTTAGTCACCAGACTTGGAATGGTTCCATGTTTGTTTTTCTTATTTATCACCTTCATCAAGCTCATTTTCCCCACCTGACTGTGGACTTCATGGAGATGAAATAAGATCTTCCAGGTCATGTGAAGAGACAAGGATGGTTGTCATTGTTGCTGGGCATTCTGTAAGGAAACACTCACACTCCCTTTGGTCCTCAGTGACGGCTGTTTGGAAACCTGATCTCCCTTGGAGAAGATGGTTTGAGATTGTAAGGTGGATGGATTTATTCACTTTCGTGACCCTGAGCTAAGTATGTTGTGTGTCACGAGGCAGGTGTTCTGTGTGGCCATTTAATAAATGAGGAATAAGCCGATGTGCTCACTGGCCAAGATCATCCATGATGGGATGAGGGTACAGGGGATTTTTTCCACCCTCCTGGAGCACTACTTGGCAGGATCAGAGGGTTTAAAGTTTTTCTTTAACTAGATACATTGTGTTATTCACTCAAGCTCCTGAAAAGCACCTTTCCGAGGCTTTTGGATGCCACACTCTCTTGGGTCTTCTCATTTCTGGCTGCCCTTTCATTTCAAGGAACATTACTATGTTCCTTGCTTGAATCTTTGGGCTGCTCTCTAAATTCCTTTCATCATGTCAATAAAGCCATACAGGAACCCTAACAAATTTGGCAACCGTTAAGGATTTGGGGGGCTCTCCTTCACTGTTGTGATGCTGGAATGGGGCTGCTGGTTTTCCTGGATGCCCCAAGTGGCATCCTTTAGAAGTTTCTCCTACTCTCCACTCACTGAACGACAGTTGGTCTTTTTCTGTAATGCTGCATTGCCAGAGTATCAATGGAAGACAAGGAAGTATGGCTCATTAATTGGACCTTAAATTACAATACCATTTTGCAATTGGACTTACTTTGCCAATGACAGAAGTGGGTTGAAATTCCATATGTTCAAATGTTTATGGCTTTGTTCCAAGATGAAGGCCAGCAAAAGCAGTGAAACTTCAGACTTTCCAGGGGAATGCCCACCTTGTGATCTGACTTCACTCGCCCCTTCTGGGAGAGGAGTAGAACCCTCCTTCTCCTCCAGATCCTTGGATCCAGCTCCCTTTCCCCTCTTATCCCTACTGTGCCTCCTCTAGCCCCCTCCCCACTTTGTCCTTCTTCCCTACATGAAACTCCACCTTCACCTACTCCTTATCTATAGCCCTTGATCTCAAGCCCCGCTACTGTAGTGTAGTGGAACTGAATACCAACAAACTCACAGCCCCCCACCTGTGTAACCTACCCCCTAAGGGGTAGTTACCCGTGTAACCTCCCCCTAATGGGGGAGGGGGACTGTTGAATTTCCATATCCCCTTTCCACTTCTGACCCGTACAATTGGCAGTCTTACTCCAAAGGTTTCCAGTAAGATCTAGATAAATTTATGGGCTTGATGAGAAACATTTACCAGAGTCACCTATATGGGGAATATACGAACCCTCTTCACCAACTTCCTTATAGGGGGTGAGTCATCTGTAGTCAGAGAGAAGGGAAAAGAGGAGGCAGGCTAATGGGGCATCCCAGGTGATCTGGTTGGCTGCCCTGCTGCAGTTGTGATCCCAGTTAGTGATTCTCAGTGAGACCCCAAAGCAAAGGTCACCTAGCCCAGCTTGAGCATTATCACAACTTCCTAAGGGGAATGGGCTGGTTAGCCAGAGACCTGTCCATTGGACAAAGGCTAATGATGTTATCCAGGTGCCTAAGGAGATTCCCTTTGCATCCATGAGGAGACTGAGAGAAAATTCGGACAGTATATTCCCTTATATGGGCTCCCCATCAGGAGTCAGTCTTAAATACCTGCTTTCTAACTCAGAGTACCCCTGACATTAGGCACCAGTTATAAAAATTGAATATAATATCTGTAGGGTAAATGAAAGAGTCATCAGGTTTTGCCACCCTCCCCTCAATGATAGACCTCTGCAGGCCTACACGCATGGCTGACGGCGGGCACTGGGAGTAGGGTGTGGGCCTGTGTGAGTGGGCGCACCTGGGCCAGAGACTGGGCTTATAAGCAGCAGCAGCAGCAGCAGATGCAGCAGCAGCAGCAGAGAACAGAGCATGGAGCAAAGGACTGTTCAGGGTGTAGAGAGCCCGAGAGAGTGAAGATTCTCCAGGGGTTGGGAGGCCTGCCAGCCTCCAGGCCCCCCAACCCCGTTTCCTGCCCTGTACCTTGTTGCCTCTCTACAAGAGACCGTTAAAGGCCTGGACAGCCACCGAGGACTCCAGGACTCCTCTTTGACTTTTTTGTGCTGCTCCATGGAGAACCTGTGCCCCTCGTCTTCCTGTCCTGACAGCACCCCATCCTCCCCCCTGGTGAGGGGGACTTCCCAGTGCTCCTTAACTGAGACTCGGCACAGGAGAAAAAGGACTTCAAACGCACCTCCCTATTGGCTGTTGCCCTTCGAGGTCAGCCAGGGAGAAGACTGGGATGGGATTATCACTGAGAACAGCCTGCCTGCAACCGCGGGACCCAGGCCCTTCTAGTTGGGGCCAGCACTTGTCATATGCAAAGAGGAGGGGCAGTGGAAGGTAAGTGTCCCTTCTGTTGTTCTGTCCCTGGGTGGGGGGCGGGGGGGAAGTCCTGCCCTGTCCCCAGAGCCTGATGTCCCACAGCACCAGATGGGCCAATTCCATGATGATTGAAGGGGTGGTGGGGGTGGTGGGGAATTCCTCAGCCAGCTCTCATAAATCAGATTCGCATGGTCCTGGTGGACTTCTAGCTCACTTTTAACTTCAGGGGTGAACTCGGGCTTTTTAGTAAACACAGGTGCTACCTATTCATTCTCAACGTACAGAAAGGGCCCTATCCTCCCAAACTTACTCATTAGCTGGTGTGTCAGGAAAAGAACAACTGAGAGTTCTCTTCAGTCTTTCCAATTACAAAAGAAAAATTTTAATTCCAATTACAAAGAAAAATTTAAAGCATTTCTTCCTGAACATACAGGAACATCTAGTCCCCTTCCTAGGGAGAGGCCTGTTACGTAAGTTAGGAGCTGCCCTTTACTTGGAGGGTAACAACTGCACTTGTAGAGGCAGGAAACCACCAGGAGCACAGGTTCTCCATGGAACTGCGCAGACGGGTCTAAAGGGAAGGAGTTCTGGAGCCCTTGGTGGCTTTTAAAGCTTTTAATGGTCTCTTGTAGAGAGGCAACTGGTACGGGGCAGGCAACGGGGCCAGAGGCAGGGAGGCTGGCAGGCCTCGGCAAATCTTCACTCCCTATGGGCTCTCTGACGTTCTCTCGTGGTCTCTCTGCTGCACCCTGCCTCATGGTGCTCTGCCACCAAGCTCTGTTCTCTCTATTCTCTCTGCTGACTCTGCTCTTATATGTTCAGCCTCCAGGCCCTAGTGTGCCCACTCACGCACACCCGCAGCCTACTCCAGGTGCTGCCATCAGGCACGCGTGTGGGCCACAGGGGCCTATCATAGATGCTAATGGCAGGAGGGCAGAAAAACCTGATCACTTCATTTACCCTACAGGGGATTTGATGAGTGATTGAGAACCTCCTAATCTAAGGCTGAATTCAGTTGCACCACTCTACATGCAGTGGCCAATATTAACTGTAAGAAAACCCAATGGAGAGCACCAGATCCCCTAGGACTTGTGGGTGATTAACAAAATAGTGAATGATACTCACCCAGTGGTCCCTAAGCCCTATACTGGCGCTTAGTCACTCATCTGGCCAGCCCTGTTGTTCAGTGCTAGACCTAAAGGTGACTTCTTCTGCATTAACCTAACTCTGACCTGAGGAATTGTTTGCCTTTGAAGGGTGGGTTCCCCAAACGGACCGTACGATGCAGTGTTGCCGGACTGTGATTCTGCAGGGGTTAAAAGAATTGGTGGTGGGCTGCCCAAGGGGAATACAAAATGTAAAAGACATAAATAACAATTTAAAAAAAAAAAAAAGCTTTTTAGCTCTGGCGAGGTGTAAACTTGGGGGCTGTGGGACCCAGTGCTGTGCACTGGCTATGTCACGAGGTGTGGATGACCTCTGTGACCAGCATGTCCCAACAGGAATCTGATCTCAGTATCATCAAGGTTCTGAATCACATGCCAGAGAAAGAATAAAAGGCTTCCAGGAACAAAGCTCAGATTACCCAAGAAAGAGTCACACACCCATACTTTATAGTTGGAAAAGGGAAAAGGAGGCTGCCCACAGATTGAACAGGAGCCATCTACCAGGTCCCCATTCCCAAACCTTGCAAACAGTTGTGGGAATTCTTGAGAATGGCATGATTCTGTTGAATCTGGAATCCCAGCGTCAGTCTAATAACTCAACCTCCATATCAGGCCCTTCAAGGTCAATGCAGGCATCCCCTCCTATGGGGTGAGAATAGTGGTGCCACTTGCAAATGACTAAAACTGTGCCCCAATGAGTACACCCATTCTGGCGTTGCCCAACTCTGCTCAACCTTTTGAATTTCACATCCGTGAGAAGTAGGAAGGGATCTCGGGAGTCCTAATCTAGCATCTGGGTTTGCATCCCAGCCAGTGTCTTGCAGTCCGAACAGCTAGACCAGCCCACCAAGAACTGGCCTCCCCGCCTGCAGGCAGTGGCAGGCATAGCCCTGATCTTATACAGCAGAAACACTTGCTTCTAGCTAGCTTGCTGTCATCGGGGTACTCCACCAGATAATTTCCCATCAGACACTAAGGGAATAGAGTGACTGGCATTCAGGCACTTCTCTCAGTCCCAGGCCGCGATTATGGACAATCCACCTTTAAGTCTAAAGATCTATAAAGCCTTAATTCCCACATCCCTCTTGCCCATTGCCTCAGGGGAGCTTTCCCACCGCTGTTGGGAAATCCTTGATCAGGTCTTCTCTAGTCAGCCCAGCCTAGAGAGTGAACCTCTGAAAAATGGTTCACTGATGGGAACAGCTACATGCTAGGGGGAAAGAGGTGGTGCCTCTAAAAGAGCTGTCTGCAGCTGACCTGTGCCAGCTACCTCTGAGGGTCTGTAATATGGGTCCTTGATCCCCCACATCACTGCCTGCTGAGTGGGCTCACTGGGGCTGCTGACTGTGCCTGAGCACCTCTGAGGGATGCCCACCCCTTCTGATCCTCTGGCACCATCACCTCCCCACCACTCTTCCTCTGGCACATCTGGCACTGACTTCTGCCGTTTTTGACTTTTGGAATGCTCCTGCTGGCTGTGTGGTGCTGCCTCAACATGGCTCCTATGACTACCTCTAGCTGCCAATGTGAGTTGGTACTTTGTCCACCATTTATCAGTGTGCCACCAACTCAGGCTGTCATCAAAGGGACAGTGCCAACTTGCACAAACAGCTCTTGGTTTGGATTCCTATGGACATTATCTAGGGTAGGACAGATGGTCATTTGTGTCTTTAGCCACTCTGTTTCCAGTTTCCACTTTGTTAATACACCCTATGGTTTTACTCTGAGCCCGTCATGTCTTGTAGTTGAGCGTGCATGGGGAAAGACCCACATACCATGGCAGCCCCAGGTTTGCATGGTTTCAGTAACACTGAGGATCTGGGATTGCCCCCAGTAACTTGGGGGTCTGTGCTACAGAGCAGAGACTTGACCCAATTCACCTGTGAGGCTTCACCTGTGAAGCGTCTTGGCCAAAACTCAGATCTCCCATTATCTCCCCTTCTCAGACCACTAGCTTGACCTTTAGGGAGATGAGTTGAAAAGAGTCCAGTTTTCAGTTGTCTTTGTGTATTGGTTATAAATTTAAATAGCTGCAGGGAGTAAACACCAGTCTATACATGGACACAGAACTCATAAAAAGGAAGTCCAAGTCTCAAAGCTTTAGTTTTTTTAAGGTCTTAGAGTCTACAGAAAAGACCCAACTATGTGATGTCAATGAACTTGTAATAACAATTCCTAAATATGGCCTGGACTAAGGCTCAATGTGCTGTTTGTCTCCAAGGAGCTCACCAGGCCAGGGCAAGTTCAAAGTAAACCCAGCAGGCAGGAGCCAGAAAGTTCCTTAGGCCCATTTCCCCAACTTTGAAATCCTGTGTATGGGACACCAAGGAAAGAGGGTTAAAGGCCTTTATTCATAAGGTTCTTGATCATTATTTCAACAAATGGCCCATGATTAATATTTTATTAATTATTTTTCATTCAGTATCATTGTTTTACATCCTTGTTAATATTTTGACAGTATAGTGTTTCTCTCCTCAGGTGTGGTCACCATGGCTCTCCCACACCACAGCCCATTGTGCTCTCTCCATCTCCATTTGCTACTCCTCCCCCAGACCTCCTTGGTGCCTCAGATCAATGGTCAGCTTTCAAGGTTTGGTTTTTAAGTTTGTCTGACCCTTTGTTTGCTTTCTCTATTCCACATATGCATGAGACCAGCCAGTATTTATCTATCTCCTTCTGACTACTTTCATAGCATAATCCCTTCCAACTCCACCCATGATTCCACACATGGCATGAATTTATCTTTTATGGTGTCTATTGTGTATGCAACTCACATCTTCTTGATACACACATCCGTTTTTTGGCATTTGGGTTCTTTCAATGTCTTGGCTATTGTAAATATTGTATTTGCTATTGTATTTGTATTGTATTTGTATTGTATTTGTATTTGTATTGTATTGGCTATTGTAAATATTATTTATTGCTACAATAAATATAGGAGGGCAGGTTTCCTTTTGATTTAGTGTTTTTGTGTTCTTTGAGTAGATACCTGCGATTGGAATTACTAGGTTGTATGATGGATCCATTCTTAGTGCTTTTGAGGAATCTCCACAGTGCTTTTCCATAGGATCTGGACTAGTTTACATTCCCATCAATGAGGGTTCCATTTTCTCTCTAGCCTCACCAAAACTTATTTCTGTTTTTTTGTTTGTTTGTTTTTGTTTTTTAAATATGGATCATTCTCACTAGTGTGAGGTGGACTTTCAGTTTTGATTTGCATTTCCGTGGTGATAAGTGATGATGAAATTTTTTTTTCATGTGCCCATTGGCCATCTGCATGTCTTCTCTGCAGATGTGCCTATGTAATTAGCTCTTCTGCCCATTACTGACTGTGGTGTTTGTTTTCTTTCTGTTAATTTGTATGAGCATTTTACAAAGCTTTAGGGTCTTTAGGGTTCTCGATGTATGTTATCTGCAAATAACGATAGCTTTACTTCTGCTTCCCCAATTTGGATTCCTTTTATAGATTTCTCTTGTCTAATTGCTTTAGCTAGGACTTCTAAATATATGTTGAATCATAGTGATGAGAGTGGACATCCTTACTTTGTACCAGATCTTAGTAGAAAAGTTTTCCATTTTTCATCATTGAAAATGATGCAGGTTTGTCATATGTGGCTTTTATTTTGCTAATGTATGTTCCATTTCCCAGTCTTTCAAGGATTTTCTTCATAAATGGACTCTGAATCTTATCAAATGCTTTCTCATCATCTATTGATAGAATCATGTCTTGTATTTTCCTTTTTTTGATGTGGTGAATTACTCTGATTTTTGGATGTCTAACTATCTTTTTGTTTCTGCTTTGAATTTCACTCTGTCATGATGTATAATCCTTTTAATGCATTGTTGGGATTCAGTTTGCTAAAATTTTATTGAGGATTTTTGCATCTGTGTTCATTAGAGAGATTTGTCTGTAGTTTTCTTTTGTGGTTGTTGTCTTTGTGTCTTTTTGTATTAGAGTAATGTTGGCATCATAAAATATGTTTAGTAGTACTCCTTTGAAAGTTTGGCAGAACTCACTTGTAAGCCATCCTTGCTTGTGATTGGTTTGTTCAAGTTTGCTATTTCGTCCCTGCTCAGTTTTGGATAATTGTACAATCTCATCTAGGTCATTGAATTTGTTAGCCTGTAAATGTACACAGTAATCTTCTATTATCCTCTGAATTTCCACCCTTTCTGTTGTAACTTCACCTCTTTCATTTTTGAATCTGTTTATTGAATTTTCTCCAATTTTTTCCTTAGTAAGCCAAGCTAGAGGTTTGCCTATTTTGTTTACTTTTTCAGAGAACTAGCTTTGGATTTTAGTGCTCTTTTGGATGCTCATTTTGATTTCTATTTCATTTATTTGTGCTCTCATCTTTATTATTTCATTCCTTCTATTGGCTTTTGGATTTATTTTGTTCTTTTTCCCCTAGATCCTTGAGATGAGATATAATGTTCTTTGTTTGGTCTCTTTTTTTGTTGTTGTTAGTATGAGCCTAAATTTCTGTAAACTTCCCTCTTACTGCTTTTGCTGTGTCCCATATGTACTGGAAGAATGTGTCCTTGTTGTCCTTTGTCTTGAGGTACTTGATTTTTTTCTTTGACCAGGGGTCTTTCAGTATTGTGTTTTTCAGTACCCATTTATTAGAGGTTTTCCCTTTTTTCTTTTTGTAGTTGATTTCTAGTTGGATATCGTTATCTTCTGAGAAGATATTATGATTTCAATCTTTATTAATCTGTTGCTGTTTGTCTGATGTCCCAATATGTGGTCAATACGCACTTGGAAAAAAATGTATATTCTGTTTTTTTTTTTTTTGTTGTTTGTTTGTTTGATGTGCAGAGTCCTGTGGCAGTCTATTTTGTCTATATGGTCAAATTCTTTGTTTAAACTATTATTATTATTATTTTTTTTTGACTCGTTGCTTTGTCCATTGGTAAGAGTGTGGTGCTACATTATTCTACCACAAATGTATATTTCCCAATGTTACTTGTCTGAGTTGATAGCAGTTGTTTAAAGTATTTTGGTGCTTCTTCATTTGGTGAGTGTACTTTGATGAATGTTATGTCCTCCTGATGTTTTTCCCTCTTTATCATTATGTAGTGTCTCTTATTAGCTTTTTTAATGGGAAATCTATTTTGTATGTCTGTCTAGTATGGCTATCCATGCCTTCTTTTGGGTTCCATTCACTTGTAGGATTGTTTTCCAACCCCTACCTGGAACCTATGTTTATCTTTGGAGCATGAGTGTGTCTCCTGGAGAGAACAGAAATTTGGATTCCATTTCCTGATCCAACCAGATGCTCTTGTATCTTTTAACTGGTTAAATGTTATTTAGTCCACTAACATTTAGAGTGATTATTGAAATATCAAAGTCTGTTATTGCTATTCTATTTTTTCTTTGGTTTTGTGGTCGTGTCTATTTTCTTTACAGTGATCGTGTGTGTGTGTGTGTGTGTGTGTGTGTGTGTGTGTGTGTGTGTGTGTTTCATTTTGGCTTAGATCCTAGAATTCCTTTCAATTTTTCTTGGAGGGGTGGTCTAATGTTTGCAAACTTCTTGAATTTCTCTGTATCTGAAAAGGACTTTATTTTTTCTTTATATCTGAAGGAGAGCCTTGCAGGATAAAGTATTCTTGATTGGCAATTTTTTGGTCATGTCTTTCCATTCTCTCCTTGCCCTTGCCCTCTTTTTCTAAGAAGTCTGAGTTTAGCCTGATCTGGGTTCCTTTGTAATTTATCTACTTCTTTCCCCTTACCAACTTCAGTTTTATTTCTTTATCTAGAATTCTTGGAAATTTCACTGGGATATAGCTTGGTGTTGGTCTTACTTTGTTTAGGTTTCCTGGTATTCTTTTTGGTTCTTGGATTTGCATATTTATTTCCCTGTCTACGTTTGGGAAGTTTTCTATTTCTTTAAATATGTTCTATGTTCCTTTTTTACCTGTCTTTCCCTTCTTGGATACCCATTAATCCTATAGTGCCTCCCCTCATGTTGTCAAATAGTTCAAAAAGTGTTTTACTTCATTTCTCTTTGCCGCGTGAACTGGGGTATGCACTGGTTTCCAAAGTGCTGGTGGGCGGGCCTGGGAGTTGGAGGCTCTCCCCAGAGGATGGCTGTGGCTGCTGGTGATTGTTGGGTTCCTGCATGGTGCAGGCCAGGATTTGCACTGGCTCGTGAAACACCATTGTCTGGGCCAAGATCAGGGCATCTTATTGGAAGGTGGCTGAGTATTGCTGATGTTGTCCGTGGCCTTGTGCAGGCTGACCTGGGGCATGCATTTGCTCCGAACGCACTGGTGACTGCAGCTGGGGTCGCAGTGCGATTGCGAGTGTGCTTGAGGGCTGCCAGTGATGAGCACTTCCCTGCACAGCGCAACCTAGGGTGTCTTCTGATTCTTGAGGTGTCTGGGTTCAGGGTTAGGGGTGCTCTCTGGAGGGTGACAGAGGGTCACTGTGCCCAAGGTGGTAATCGTACAACATTTGCTATCTTCTGTCTCTAGTGGTTTTCTGTTGTATTTCGTGTGAACTTGTTGCACAAGCAACATCTGGCTATTACACACACTTTTCTCCATGGGAGGCAAAGTGGTCTTGGTCTTAACATGGCCACCATCTTGCTGGTTGGCACACAATGAATAGGTTTAATGAACAAAATTGCCCCTTCTCTGTGAGGATGTACTGAAAAGGGGAAAGTGCTTGTGTTGTAAACTTGGACAACAATGATCAAAAATTCATTTACTCATTTTTAAAAATGTGTATTATATTGCAGCCATTGTGAATGGGCATTGCAGACAGAGCAGTGAACAGGCATATATGGGTCCTGCCATCCTAGTGCTTGCAATTTTACAGAAACACTATGAAAAGCCTGGTTCTGTGCTTGCACTCTGTCATATGTAACACAGAGCTTGACTGACGGAACTCTCAGTCTCCGAAGCCTGCACCTTGGGTCCTGAGGACATGGGCCCTACAACCTCTGGCCCTCTTGTGCTTGAAATACTAGTTTTCCAAGTGACTGTTAAACATTGCCCCTGCACTTACTTTCTAGAAAGTAACTTTGAAAATGCGAAGTAACAGCCTATCTTCTTTGGTTTTTTAATGTAAAATTTTTTTTTGTGGTATAAGAAAAGTGAACAAATCACTGTTGTACAATCTGAGGAGTTTTCACACATTAGAATATCCATGTAACTGTCACCAATACTGAGTATTTCCAGACCACCTGGGACCCCCTCGTGCTCCCTCTCAGCACTAATATCCTCCCCCAGAATAGTGTTTCTACAAGTCCCTCTTATGTTAGGATGCACTGGAATATCTCTAAAATAACTAATATTTTTAGTCTCCTTTATTTTTTGTTAAGAGTTATTTATTTATGCATACAAGAGCTGGGGTGTAGGCCAGAGGTGTAGGGGGGTAAGAGGGGGTAAGAGGATTCACCAGAGACAGAGTGGGGAGCAGAACAGGAAGATCGACTGAAAAACACTGCTGAAGGGAGCAGTGGGTGAGACAGGAGAGGTCTGCTGCAGCATGTGGGAAGCTCCCTGACAGGGGATGGGGGTCGAATTTGTGCTGTGCTGTCCTGTGCTGTGTTGTGCTGTGCTGTGCGGTGCTGTAATGACTGCCAATAGCTTCTTAGACTTAACCCCTTGCATCACCAAGGAGGTCCCTTTAGTCTCCTTTAATAGAGACAGCAGACCTCTGTCTGGGCCTTCAATAGGTAACAGTTACAGTTTAGTAATTTATTTTCCTTCCTTCATGACTGCCATCTCTCCCTTCCATTTGACTAACAACTATATTGAGATATAATTACAATACCTTAAAATTCATCATTAAATTATGCAATTCAGCGGTTTATAGCTATTTGTTTTTTAATTTTTTATTTTAATTTTTCAGGGTTACATTTTGTTTTTCAATATATGCACAGGATCCACTCACCATCTACCAGGCCACCTTTTCCAATGTCTTACCTCCCTCCATCCTGCATGCCTTGCAACTCACCCTGTTCTCTCTGGCAACTATCAATATTATATTCTTTCACTGTGTTCAAGATCCATTCCTACTGTATTTTTCCTGTGTATGCATTTTGGTTTATATTTCACAGATGAGTGAAACCATCTGATAATTGTCATTCACTTTTTGACTTAGTTCACGTAACATACGTAACATAATTACCTCAAGGTCCATCCATTTTTTTCCCAAATGACACTTTTTTTTTTCACTCCTGTGTAGTGGTCCATTGAGTATATATTCCACAATTTCTGGGGTCTCCCTGGTAGCACAATGGGTTAAGTGCAGCACTATGAAGCTATCCATGAGCCGCTGCGACATGATTTCTATCCCCAGCCAGGGAGATTCCCACACGGAGCAGCAGACCTCTCCTGTCTTGCCCGCTGCTCCCCTCAGCAGTGTATTCAGTGGATCTGCCTGTTCTGCTCCCCACTCTGTCTCTGGTGAATCCTCTCACCACCCCACACCTCTGGCCTACGCCCCAGCTTGTATGCATAAATAAATAAATCTTTAAAAAAAATAAAAATATTCCACAATTTCCTTCTTCATTCATCCGTTGAATAGCTCTGAGTCCCATGACTTTGCAACTGTGGACAGTGCTGCTATGTACATAGAAATCCATAAATCTTTTCATATAACTGAAATAGCTAACAAAGGTATTCCTGGCATATGGAATTTCCATTTTTATTTTCTTAAGAAAACTTCATACCATTGTCCACAGGGGTCGCACCAACTACTAGTCCCACCAGCGGTGCATGGGAGTCCCTTTTTACTGCAAAGTCACCAATATTTGTTGATTCCATTCATTTTTGCGTGGACTATACTCATAGGCATGAGGTAATATCTCTTGTGGTTTTGACTTGCATTTCCCTTCTAATAAATTATATTGAACAATAGTTTATGTATCTGTTGACTAGTTGAGTGTCTTTAGAAAATTGTCTAATTATGGACTGTGTTCATTATTTGATTGGATTCCTTGTTTTGTTTTTGGATTATATAACAAATTTGTGAATTTTGAAGATTAGCCCCTTGTCAAATGTGTGATGTGCAAACATTTTGTTTTTTGAGAAACAAAAGCCTTTTGGTTTGATAATATCACACTTGTTCATTTTTGCTTTTGTTTTCCTTTTCGTTGGGATTGAGTCCCCAAATATATCTTTGTCGTAGATATCCTGTAGTATGTCCCTTATGTTTTCTTTCTAGTATTTTTTTGGTTTCAATTCTAATATCCAGATCTTTTACTTATTTTGAATTAATTTTTGTGAATGGAGTTAAGTATGGATCTTGTTTCATTTTTTTTTTTTGCCTGTGGCAAGCTGTGTTTCCCAGCACCTTTTATTAAAAAGGCCATCTTTTCTCCATTTTATGGGTGTAGCTCATTTGTAGAATATTAACTGTTCATATTTGTGTGGGTTTATCTACGGGCTTTTTGTTCCATTGGCATGAATTTTTCTTATTGTTCCAGTACCCTACTGTTTTAATTACAATTGCTATGTAATGTAGTTTTAAGTCAGGAAGTGTGATACCTCCTATATCCTCTTTTCTCTCAGGATTTCTTAAGCTATTCATAGACTTTTGTGGTTCCATATAAACATTTTGTTTGTCCTGGTTCCTTGAAAAACATTATTGGTATTTTGATACGTATGGCATTGAATCTGTAAACTTTTTTAGGTTATATGTTGTATTTGGTTTGCTAGGATTTTGTTGAGGATTTTTGTATCTATGTTCATCAGAGACACTGGTTTATAATTTTCTTTTTTTGCACTGTCTTTATTTGTTTTTCATGTCAGGGTAATGTTGGCTTCATAGAACATGTTGGGGAGTTTTCACCCCCTTGATTTTTTTTTTTTTTTTGAAGCATTTGAGTAGGATAGGTATTAGATCTTTTTTGAAGATCATTCACTGGAGAAGCCATCTGGTCCTGGGCTTTTGTTCTCAAGGTGAGTTTTTAAATACTTTTTCAACTTCAGCACTAGTGATTGGACAGTGCAAACTGTCTATTTCATTCTGAATCAATCTTGGGAGGCTGTGTAAGTCTAAAAATTTGTCCATTTCTTCTAGGATGTCCAGTTTGTTTCCATAGAGACTTTTGTAATAGTTTCTTTTGTTCCTATGTATTTGTGCAGTATCTATTGCAATTTTCCTTTTTTTTTTCATTTCTATTTATTTGGGTTTTCTCTGTTCTTTCCATCATAAGTGATGGCTTGTGAATTTTGTTTATTTTTTCAAGGAATTATCTTTGGGTTTCACTGATCTATTAGACTGATTTTGTTTTCTATTTCATATATTTCTGTTCAAATTTTTATTATTTCTTTCTTTCAATAGATTTCTGGATGGTTTTGTTCTTCTTTTTCTAGTTCTTTCACCTATAGAGTTATATTGTTTATTTGAGATTATTTTTTTATTTTGTGGGCCTATATTGCTATAAAATTCCCATGTAGTACTGATTTTAGAGCATCCCCTAGGGTCTGGTAGCTGTCTCTCCATCTTCATTAATCTCTGGATACTTTTTGAACCCTTCTTTGAGTTCTTCATTGTTCAGAAGCATTTATTCTACACATGTTTTGGTTTATTCCAGGATTCTCTTTGTGGTTAATTTCTAGCTTTATAGCATTGTGGACTGTGAATATACTTGATATAATTTCCATGTTTATATATTTTCTGAGACATGTTTTATGACCCAGTATATGATTTATTCTTGAGAATATTCCATGTGCATTGTAGAGTAACATGGATTTGTTTCATTTGGGATGGGAAGCTCTATAAGTGTGTAATAAATCCATCTTTTCTAACATTTCACTTAAGGTCTTTATTGTTTGTTAATTTTGTTAATTAAATTTATTAATTTTTGGTCTGGATGATCTATCCCTTCATGTCACTAGTGTGCTGACATCTCCAACAATGATTGTACTTCTGTCAACATGTGTTGTTAAATCTGATAATAATTGCCTTTATGTATCTAAGTGATCCTGTATTAGGTGCATAAATAATAATTATATTTTCCTGGTGAATTGTTTCCTTGATCATTGCATAGTGTCCATTTTTGTCCCTGATTACATTTTTTAGTTGAAAGCCTGATATGAGTATAGCACTTTATCCTTTTCTTTTTGAATTATTAGTATGTATGTCCTTACTCCAACTTTTTATTTTTAGGGTTTTGTCTTTCAGTTTTTAAATGAGTCTCTTGTAGACAAAGTATCAATGGCCAGAACACCCACATTGTTAGTTTTTATCTTTTTCTTGGTGAATTCAGACCATTCACACTTAGGATTATTATTGATATAAACTGTTCATTATTGGTCATTTGTTTTTGATTGTTTTATTTTTCTGTTTTTTCTTTTTCCATGTTTCTCCTCTTTGATGGCTTTTATTAATATTTCTAACAATTTCTTTGTTTTTTAATCTGTGGGTCTCTGTATTGTATTTTTGGGTAGTGGTAACCATGGGGGTTTTATTTAAAATTCTGTCTTAAATCCACTATCAGTTTGTGTCTGCTCTCTGACATTTAACGATACATGTTCTGTTCATTTTTCCCTCCATTTAATGTTTTGTTAAATGTTTAATGTTTTGACTTAATATATTATTGCTCATATTTCTGGTTTTGTGTAGCTATTGTCATTTTTCTCAGCAAGCTGTGTTTCATTTTTTCTCTTCCTATAGAAAAACTCCTTTCACATTTTTTTAAAGGGCAGGTCTGGTGGTGGTGAACTCCATTAATTTCTATTTCTCTGGGAAAACCTTTATTTCACCTTCATATTTGAATTTTGCAAAATAGAGTGTTTTTGGCTGGAAGTTCTTGTCTTTAAGGATTATGAATACTCTCTATCACTTTTTTTGACTCTGGCAGTAGTCCAGGAAAATCCAAACTTGGGAGCCATTCTAAGTTACTTTTTTCCTTGTTATTTGATTTTCTCTTTTTCTTTGATTTTTTTGTAGTTTGACAATGATATACTCAGTTGTAAAACTTTTTTGTATTTAAAAGTTTGGGTGTTTTCTGTCCTTCCTGGACATCCATATTTAATTCATCCTTTAGGTTGCATAATTCTCAATTATTATTTCTTTGAATAGATTTCCTGCTCTCCTTTCTATCTCTCCACCTTAGGAGATTCCAGTTATTCTTAAATTTTCTCTTCTAATTTAGTCTGATATTTCTCATAGTTTCCTCATTTTTCCCTCATCATATTCTCTCCCCTTTTCTAAATGGGTGATTTGTTCATTTGAGTCTTCTACATTTGAAATTCTTTCCTCTGTCATTTAATTTTATTTAAAGTGCTTCCTAAGTTTCCATGTATTTAATTCAGTCTCTTCTCTTTTTTTGATCTTATCATATTTTCAATCTCTTTGGTGAAGAACCCCTTTGTTCATGGATCTCCTTTCTAATATCTTGTACTGCATATCTGCCTTTCACTAACCCTCCAGTAACCCATTTAGCATTTCTTATATTATTTTGAAGTCTTTGCCTGATCTCTATTTCTGTATCCTTTATATATCTCCTAGGACTTCTGTTCTTCTCATTTTGCTTTTCCAGCTTGGGTTCAGATGTTCCTGGTTTCCTAAGCATATATTTTGCTTTATTTGGGTGTGTGTGTGTGTGTGTGTGTGTGTGTGTGTGTGTGTGTGAGGGTGCTAAGGATTTAGTTTTGTTTGTTTCTCTTCTTAGTGTACCTTGGCATGAGATGGGGGAGGAGAAGATCTTAGGGCTTTTATACTCTATCTCAGTTTTAGAATTGAAGTTGATCTTCTCTGCCTCTTCCTTTTGTTCCACAGCTGCCTGTGTTCTGTACTTAATGTCCCAGACCATATCCCTGTTGCTCCTTTCTGCTGCTGGTTGTGATCTATGAAGCTGCCCCATCCTCTACTACTACTTCAGCAGTGTGCAATATCCTTGCACCATTTGTTTACTTTCCCAAGGTTTTTGTGAATTATCTCATAAATCCTTCTTTCTGTTATTGGCTTTTTTATGAATTCCAACCTGGCTCAGACTGGTATCTCTTTGATCTCTTCCTGGAGGGGTGATATGTGGGACGGAACTTTCAGTGCTACACCAACCACAGAGATCACAATTTCCCAAGTCTGCATCCTCAGTTTCCATTGCCCAGTTGTGGGTCAGGAAAGTTCTTCCAGGGAATTTCACAATGCTCTGACTTGCCCCATTGTGGCCTGGGTGGTCCACCCCAGCCAGTTTTGCCAGCTGGTATGTCTACTTTCCGAGTCATTCTCCCCTTAACTTCTTTCCACTCCTTCCCCTCAGTGGTTACCAACTTTTGTTCGAGATCTCCATGGGAAAATCCTGAGGCTTTGTAGATGTGTCTGGATCATTCTATGAGCAATTACTTTTTTATAGTTGTTTTTAGAGGAGAGGGTGATCACAATCTCTCATTTCTGCCATGTTGTGAGTGGAGTCTCTCTATTTTTTAAATTAGTTACAGAATTCAACAAACATTACCAATACCTAACTTTAGAATGTTTTAATCATCTCCTAGAGAAACACCATACTCTTTAGTAGTCATTTCATTTTCCTGCCTTTCCAATTCCCTGGTAAATCTACTTTCCAATTCTATGGTTTTGCTCTTTCTGAGCATTTCACATAAATGGAACTTTTTATAACTGGCTTCTTTCATTCTGTACCATGTTTTTGTGGTTCATCAATTTTGTAACATTTTTCAGTACTTCATTCCTGTTAATGGTTGACTACTATTCTACTGTATAGATATACCACATTTTGTTTCATTTATACATTCATCAGTTGATGAATATTTGTATTGTTACCATATTTGCAGTATTATGAATAAAGCTATAATGAGCACTTATATACAATTTTTTGTATCAGTATATATTTCCAATTGTCATTATGCCAGCACTCTTGATTACTGTAGCACTGGGATAAATTTTGAAATCAGAAAGTATGTTTTTTCAAGTGATTTGGCTAATCTGAGTTCTTTGCACTTTCATATAAATTTTAGGATTAATCTGTCAATTTTGGCAAAAAATGACAATTTATATTTTGATAGGCATTGTGGTAAATCATAGTTTACTTTGATGAGTGCTATCATATTAATAGTTCCAATCCATGAACATGGGATGTCATTCCACTTATTTAAGTCTTCTTTAATTTCTTGCAATACTGTTGTTCATTTTTTGGTGTATAACTATTGCACTTCTTTTGTTATATTTATCCCTAATTATGTTATCCTCCCTTCTTAAGTATTTTTCTCAGGTTCTCAGGTTTTCCTTTAAAGTGTCTAGCATTACAAATTTAACCCAGGCTCTCTCTAGTAGTACATGGGCTACTTTTTCTAATGGTCTCTTGTCTGTGAGGGTACACATTTTGTAAGCATACCAACTCTATTAACCACTGTGCAAACACAACTTGTACACCTTGTGTAATTTATCTAACTTGCCTTCCAGAGAGCTTATTTAAATAACCTTTGCATCTTCAAATCTTTAATATCTTCCTTCTCTCTGTTTAAACATGACATTTTTTTTTTTGGCCATGATTCTACTGGTCACAAAGTCAATACGTGAAAATAACTTCTACTCTAATAAATAACTGAAATGCCATAACTAGACTTACTACAACAGCTTGCCATTATAGAAGGCTGGAAGATTAACTTGGTAGACAAGATGGCAAGTTATAGATGTGAATATGAAGTTTAGACCCCACTTTGCTGCTGGCTTGTTGGTGGACTTGTTTGTTCATTTGATAGTCTATTTGCCAGTTGTAAAGGTGAGCATGAAGTAATATCTAACTGTACTAAAATTCAACTTGAAGAAATTCAGCAATTAATGTCAGAGTTATATCAATACGTAGTATCTGAGTTTACATGCTATGAAAATTTTAAATTATCCTAATAGAGTGGATAAGTACACTCTCCTTATTCCTTTATGGAATGCTAGTTTGTTCAATGCATTTTTAATGAGCACTATGCACTAATGTTTATTAGCAAGTACTGAGAAGGACAAGCAGAAAATTAGGACAATATTTTCCCTCAAGAGAGGCAAAATCTAATCAAAGAAACTGACATGTTCACAAAACTGATATGGGAGAGAAAATGCAAACTGAAGACAAAAGAGTGAGAGATTTGTTTATGTTGATATGACCAAAAAAAAGTCTTCATGGCAGTGTAAGCATGAGAACTGCATCTTTAAGAACAAAATTAATGAATTTAAACAAGTGAAACTGAGGATAAGGAGTGAGGAAGTGCACATTCAACATTAGAAGTCAATGAAGTTGCATGACACTTTCCTGTGTATTGAGAAATTATGAGACTACCCCTCTATAACTGTAGCATAGAGTGAGAGATAACACAGAAAAAAGCCTAGCTGCTTTCCCAAAAACATGTTCTACAGTAAGTTCACTCCCAAATACACACCCAGGACTTCTGTGTAGTTGTTATCATCTCTTTCAAGTCAATCCATAGTTGAAATCATGAGATTAAGTAACTCAACCTGAAATCTTCCTGAAGCCCAGCCATGGAGTCTTAATAGTTGATGGGTTATTTTATTGTATTTACCTAAGATATTAACTTATATTTTTCCTGCCCAAGACATGCCTTTTTTCCAGTCTCACTCACTACCAGATGTAGCCATATGACCAAGATTTGGATATTGACCTGTAAGAGGAAGTACTGTATGGAACATTCAAGAAGTCTTGTAAAAAAAGAAGTGTTTGTCCTTTTTTGCTGTCTCCTCTATTATATTGCCTGGAATATGACTATCACAGATGGAGTTCATACAACCATTTTTTGCCCCTAGGATGAAGGTCCGATCCTATGAATAATGATGTGGAAATTGGCAAATGGTCTGGTTGCCAATAACTCTGTGAAGTCTTGGGCTACCTTGATTTGGGTTTCTCTCTGAACCAAAAATAAACTACTATTGTATTTATGACTTTCTCCTCTTGAATTTTGTTATTATAGGTAGCTAAATTTGATTCTAATTGATTACAGAGCTGCAGCCAACATTTAACCCAGGTGTTCTGATGTCAGAGTCATTGAGGTCACCTACTATATGAAGAAATTTTAATGTAGATGTGCATAGTATTTTATGTATATTAATTCGTCTTTTAGTAATTCTTTTTAATTTAAATTTGGGGTGAAATATCATACTATTAAAAACTATAATCTTATTTTGAGAAAGAAATCTATGTGGTATGTTTGGTTGAATTTTGTAATAATCAAAAGAATACTTTTATACAATGGTATTTAAAAAATGTTCTCTAAGCAGCTAAATAATAACTGCTGAATCCAGGAAGCTCATAATAAAGTTTATATTAATAGACACTATATTTTCTGTCTATAAATATCAGGCATAATGCATAAATTAGACTAATGTTAAAAGCATTAAAGAGTTCAAATAATTTTTGGAGGATTATTGATTTTTAGGAGTTTGGGCATAGATAACCTGATTTCTATCTTGAAAATTAATTAATACTAAGCTGTGGCATTGAAATTCATGTCATTGGCTCAAATACATATTTTTGGGCTTTGTTATTGATTTGTTAGCTGGATCAATAAGGTGATTTAATAATCAGAATGACATGGTAGGATCTTCTCTTCCCCTCACTTTTCCCACTTGCTGCTTTTGTCCCTTTAAACTAAAAAAGTAATATATGAACTTTGTAAAAAAAAAAAAAAAGGCAAATATCTCTGTGTAGCTATTGTTGCAGTGATAGCTTTCAGATAGCTATTGAGCATAAAATGATAAAGTAGAAATCCTCTGAGGTACAATGATTAGGAGGGTGGATATAATACTATATAGTAATATAAATATATAGTATATTTATAAATTTAACATACATATATTTAATATATAATATAAAATATTTTATAGTATTACAGAGGAAGGATCTCATGCTGTCTAATTTGGAGTGGGGGAAGATTCCTGAAAACCCTAAGTGACATTTGTATCCAAATAGCAAGCACATATAGTGCATTAACTGAAGAAGAATGAATATTAAACTAAGAGCATGGACACAGAACCCAAAACACTGTAGGCAGAAAGTTTGGAAACTTTAATAGCATGCACTGTTTTCTTTTTTTTTTTAAATATATTTTTATTGTTATTTATGTCTTTTACATTTTGTATTCCCCTTGGGTAACCCACCACCAATTCACCCATGATTCATCTCTGTGGTCCCTTGTGTTCTTTTCTACTCCATTTTGTGCCCTTATTCCCCGCCGCTGCCCCCCCCCACCCCCGCCGCTGAGTGTCTCTCTCCTATTTGGTTTCCTTATAGTCCTGTTATAAGTGAAACCATTCGATATTTTTCTCTTTCTTTCTGGCTTATAACCTAGTCAAAAAATGGGCAGAAGAGCAAAAAGGACACTTCTCCAAAGAAGAAAAGCAAATGGCCAACAGGTACATGAAAAAATGTTCAACATCACTTATAATCAAGGAAATGCAAATCAAAACCACCATAAGATACTACCTCACACCTGTGAGGATGGCACACATTAAAAATACAGGCAACAACAAATGCTGGAAAGGATGTGGAGAAAAAGGAACTATTCTACGCTGCTGGTGGGAATGCAAACCGGTCCAACCACTATGGAAAGCTGTATGGCGATTCCTCAAACTGCTAAAAATGGAGCTTCCATACGACCCAGCAATACCACTTTTGGGAATCTACCCAAAAGACACAAAAACACTAATCCAAAAGGATACATGCACCCATATGTTCATTGCGGCACTGTTCACAATAGCAAAGGTATGGAGCAACCCAGATGTCCCAAAATAGATGATTGGATCAAGAAGATGTGGTACATATACACAATGGAATACTATTCAACATTCAAAGAAGATAAACACATGCAATTTGCAGCGACATGGATGGAATTAGAGGGAATCATACTCAGTGAAGCATGCACTGTTTTCATTCGCTTGTGCATTTGCTTATTCTACTCATTGGTGCTTAGGTTTAACACAAAGGCAAACAAAACACTCAAACAATTGGAGGGAAATCATTCTTTCTGTAAAAATTCAGATTATAATTTTTTTTTTGTCAGTTAATATTTGGAAATTAGTGTTCTATGGTAAATAGTAGAGGTCTCCGAGCAGGAAGCAGATATCTCTGCAGTTTGTATGGTGAGAATTGACTGAAGAGGTACAGACACATAAGAAAAAATCCTCTGGATATGGAAAAAAAAGATGAATAAGAAATTATTCTTATGGCCAAGATTACTAAGGGTTATCAAGTCTCTCAAAGAGAAGGAGCTAGAGAAGAATATATAAACCTACCGTGTAGCTGTTATTCTTTCACTGTATGTAAATATTAATAGATAAAGAGATTATACATATTTCTCCTTGTAGAAGATGAGTGTAATCACTTTCAATCAATTCAGGCATTGTGTTCAGATTGTACTGAGTCAGGATATACTGAGGCTTCAGATAAGTTCCATCATATTTCCTTGCTTAGTAAGTTGGAGGACTGTGGCCTCTGCCATAATGAGCAGGCATGGAAAGTCCACCTCTGCACCCATGGAACTAGCTGTTTATCAGGAGCAGCTGTTAAGAGACCAGCCTGGCCCTTGCCAGGCACTGACTGTACAAGGCCTTCCCAAGGTCTCATGTCCCTGACAGAGAGTTTTAGTTAAACTGCATCTGGTGTTTAGATCAAGGCCATATCATGAAAAGCAGTATTAGTGAGTTCCTTCACAGATATGTAAGTTCCTATTTATTTTTGTTCCACTTAGAGTTATTCTCTTTGTAAAGTGAATTATCTAGTTTGTCTTGTGACGATGATGAAGTTCATCATTCTTCAGGCCATCTAACAACCTGAACTCAATACAAGTCTTCAGTTTCCTCTAGTTTGTAGAACTACAACGTAGAAAAAGAGAATTAGGATGGCAGTGTTTTCATACCCAGCCTGAAAGGATACAATATCATCACCTCAAAACCACAATGATGATCCTTTAGACAATACTCATTAGAATGAGAAACGCTGAAAATTGGGCCTCCCTGGTGGCGCAGCAGTTAAGTGCTGTGCTGTGGGGCTGGAGCTGGAGCTGTCAGCAGCGGCAACGCGAGTTTGACACCCGGCCGGGGAGATTCCCATGTGGCGTGGCAGACCTCTCCTGCCTCGCCCGCTGCTCCCCTCAGCAGCGTACTTTGGTCTATCTGCCTGTTCTGCTCCCCGCTCTGTCTCGTGAAACTTCTCACCACCCCACACCTCTGGCCTGTACGCCAGCTTGTATGCATAAATAAATAAATCTTAAAAAAAAGAGAAACGCTGAAAATCATGTAACTGTTCACTTAGTGGCTTGTGATGGCCTAATTTGACATAGACATAGAATAAACAATAGAACAATTGTTTCATGTTTCAGAAACACGGACTAATTATTTTCTCTCCTCAGTCACCATTTACACACACACACACACACACACACACACACACTCTCACACACTCTCTCACACACACTCACACACACACACAAACACACAAACACACATGCACAACACATCATGGTGAGAATGGTGTATAATGCCTCTGGTACAGTATAGCTAGCATATGCTGAAATGTACTACAATAGATACTATACCTGTGGGTCTTTGCTGAGAATGTTACATTCATGATTTCACTTGATCCTCACAACAACCCTCTTTTTTTTTTAATATATATTTTTATTGTTATTTATGTCTTTTACATTTTGCATTCCCCT
>PVIJ01012087.1:0-51456 GCA_004024925.1 Scalopus aquaticus | reverse complement strand
GTTTTTCTGGCTAGACAGGGGGGAGGAGGTTCTTGCTTGTACTTTCTCCTCTTTGAGATGTTACCTAGCCCCAGGTGGGGGATGGGACACAGTGACCCTCCCGCTTTCCTGCTCCTCAGGGCTGCCACGCAGGGAAGAGAGGGGGGTCGTGGGGTGGGGGAGTGGGGGTCGCGCTCCCAGTCGGCTGGCCGGAGCCCTCTGACCTCACCGCAGTTTCTAACTTTGTATTCAGTGGCTCTCAGTGGGAGCTGGTCCGCCCATCTCTCCTCTCTGCTCCTCCTTTGTGTGGGATTAGATGTCCCCTCTCTTCTCTTTACTCCGACTCTTCAGTTTATTTATAAGTCCAAAGCACCCCCAGGGTCGATTGTATTGCGTAGGGTATCCGGTTCTCGTTGAGACTGCTCTCAAAGTTAGGGATATTTTTCCCCAAGAATCGATTTTTTGCAGGAGAGCCTGATCCTAGCGTCTGTTCACCGCCATGTTTTGGGGGCGTCTAGAATGTTCTATTTAAGAAAATACTACATGTGTGCTTTTGTGACTTAGGTTTTGCTGTCACCCCTGTTGATGCCTGTAACCATAGTTTGTTTTTGCTAGTGCAATAGTCCCTCGAGAATACATTTGCTATGTCTCTTCTACTTGCTCTTATATGCAAAACCACTGACCTGTCTGATATGTCCTGTTGCACTTGTCTGTGATCTCATGAGAATACGTCTAGGATTGGAACTGCTTGCTCACAAAAACTGTCTCTTCATCTTTACTAGGAAGCGTTGAATTTTTCTAGAGGAGCTATGTCATTCCTTTCACCAGCAGAATTGGCATCGCCCACATTTAGTACTGTCAGCTTTTTAAGACTTTTGAAAATCTCCTGAGTTTTTAATATTGGAAAGGCAATGCCTAAGAATTTGAGAGATTAATAGTTCAAAGAATAAAATCTATCCATCACCTGCCCCACCATCCATTTTGATGTGTTTTTATAGGTACATATATATTTTAAAGAAACAGGTATTTTACCATAGTGTACATTTCCATGAGGTTGTTTCTTATCTCATGAGTTACTTATTTATCTCTTTTACATCATTGTGACTTCCCCATAAAATTCCCCCCACCAGAGCACCCGTGCACCATCACCATAGTCCCTTGTGCTCTTCTGTTCCCTGCTTTGATCCCTTTTCCTCCCCCTCCCTCACAGAATTGTCTCTGATTTATGGTTGCCTGCTAGTTTTGTTGTTTTATTATCATTGTTATTTCCTGATCCCTATTTGGTTCTAAAATATGTGTAACTTAGTCTCCTGTGAATATGAAATTTGCATCTATGAGATGAGGTAAGTTAACCACCAGGATTTTTAAATTTCTTGAAAATTCATCTTTTCTGATTTACCATGTCAGTTCTGTCATCTATTAAATGCCCATATTTCTGGACTCTCGATTCTATTCCATTTATCACTTTGTCCATACACCAGTACCTTGTTATCTTAATTGGTAAAGCATTTAAAATTCTTGATACTTGGTAAAATATCTATAAAATATAAAAATGTCTGCATACCTGGTTCTTCAAGATTTTGGCTGTTCACATTTCTCTGCGTTTTTATACAAATTTTAGAATTAGCACAATCCCATTGGGTTATCCTCTGTGTCTGATAATTAGCAACATCTATAAGCTTTGTTCCCTGTTATGTGCATTTAAGGCTGGAAATTCCTTTCTAGTTATATTTTGGCTGTGTCCCACAAGTTTTGACATACAGTATTTTTTACTCAGATCATAATATTTTGTGATGTCTGTTGTGGTATATTTTTTAACACATGGGTTATTTCTAAATCTGTCTCTTTAATTTCCTTATATACTGCAGCTTGTCTAGTTAACTTTTCATCATTGGTTTTCAGACTAATATCTGGGTGGTCAGAACAGAGTCTATATTTTCAATCTTTTTGATTTGTTTTGATTTTGCTTCATTGAGATTCCCTCTGGCCAAAAACACGGCCTAATTTTGTAAAATACATGATTTTGTTAGTTTTCCATGTCTACCTGAAAGGCATATGTATTCTGAAATTGTATTGGGTGCCATAATTATATGTCATTCAGGTCAAGTTCATTATGGTTCATTATCATTCATATTTCTACTAACTTAGGTGTAGTCTGAGAGCATAGGTATGATATCCAGAGAAATTGTAGAGAGTACAGAAGATCAAGACCCTGATAACACCAGCATTTAATGCCAAGAGGTGTGAAGCCACAGGAAAAACATTTTATAAGTCAGAGATAATTTCTTAGATTTATTATCCCTTCCCTCACTGACTTATTTAATCCACTCGTATCATCAATTCATGGTTTTAAAGTTGTCTAGTTTGTGCATGTTTTCCCTTTACCCACTGAGGAAAGAGGCCAGGTCTAATTGACATATCCCTAGTGCCTGGCACATAGAAGACACTGCTTGTGGCACAATTGATTGTATTTTCTTGTAGTTGGGACTTAAACTTGTAACCAACTTAAAATATTTTCATAGGATAATGTGAATATGAAGAAAAGGAAGATTTGGGGGCATAAAATTCAACAGTTGAAGTAAATGTTCACATTCTGAGTTTAGGTTCATTTATGCATCATGGGTGGTGAATGGGGAAATAAATGGTTTTTGCAATTTGTAATGAGTGATATTTCAATGTGAAAATTTGAAAAGTTCTGACTTGAAGGAATGTCAAAAAATAGCCAGAGGAGAACGAAAGACTTATTTTAAGAAATAGAGTGAACATAAAGGGCAGTGGGGCTGTTGACATCAAGGAAAGAGTTTTTGGAGGAGACAGTGGTTGACTTTGTCAGTTGCCAAGGACAGACTCCATGGTTAATGAAGGCAGCAAAACATCAATTGGATTTAGTAACAAGAAGTTGAACTTGAAAAGTTGACATGGAATTGAGAGGCGAAAAGAGGAGACACCAACTATTGGGATAATGAATTGTGTTGACATTGTGCTTATTAGGGGATGTACTAAGTAATTACTGTGTGATAATGACTATTAATGGCTTGTCCATCTGTTGTCTTGGAGTAGGAAGATTCTTAGCTCTATCTACTAAATCTCAGACACAGGTCTGGACCTCAATGTACTATCTCTGGACTTCTTTGAGGTTTGACAGTTGGGTTTTCCACTTTCTGCAGAGAGTAGGGGTAGTCCTAGAATTAAAGCAGGGATGGGACAATTTCTGAGCTGAGTTGTAGGCCAGAGGTGTGTGGTGTGAGGATCACCAGAGACAGTGGGGAGCAAAACAGGTGGATTGACTGAAATAAACTGCTGAGGGGAGCAGCTGGTAAGGCAGGAGAGGTCTGCAGCGACATGTGGGTCAGCTTCCTGGTGGGGGATCTAACTGGTGCTGCAGTGGCGGCAGATAGCTTCATAGTGCTGAGACAACCCCTTGGGCTACCAGGGAGGCCCTGAATTGGGTTCTTAGGGTGAGACCAAGACACAGTAGGATCAAATGTTTGGCTTTACAAGACTTTCTGTGCTTTTACTTGGTTTTTTTTTTTTTTTTACCCTTTCTTTTTTTGCTTCTCCCTTAATAATCAGTGGAGTTCCAGTCAGGTTGTTTTGATTGTGGGAAGCGAACATAAGAAAGAACTCGCTTTCAGGATTGCTTTTTTTCCCGAATCTCTGACTTTGTACGTGGTCGACTGCAGCAAAGGTCAGTGAGAGCGCCTCAAAGGGAAAAGGAAGACCAACCGGTGAGCGTCGCTGTGCCTCGGGAATGGTGTAGTCTTTGAGTTAATACCAGTTACTTCCTTCAGAGATTAGGGACTTTCACGGGGAGCCCCGGGTTTTGCAGCGGGCTGGGGTTTTGGTGGCCCCATCCCAGCACGTGGATGTGTAGGGCGCTGATACAGTTGAAGGAAACTCTTTCCCTTCCGACCTCCAAGTCGGACCCAATGGGCCCATGAGCCGGACAAAAGGCAGCGGCGGCAGAGGGGGCGCAAGGAGAGTCCGTATTTGCGGGGTTGACAGTTACCCCGCGCCACTGTCGGTCCCCTGCGCGCCTGGGCCCAGCGGCCGCTCCTTTCTTGGGCTCGCGGAGACGCAGCCCCGGTCCCGCCGACCCACACCCGCGCGGCGCGAGACCGTCGGCCGCAGCGCGCCCCCGAGGGGCGGGGACTCCGGCGCCGCCTGGGGGGGCGGGGCGGGCAGTGGGCGTGGCGCCCCGGCCACGTGCGGGGCCCTCCCTAGGACGCCTCGCAGCGCGCCCGCACGCCGCGGCGAGGCCGGGGGAGGACCGGGCGCCACCGCTCCGGCTGCAGGCAAGTAGCGGGCGCTCGGCCGCGGGGTCTGGGCGCGGGCGGCGGCGGAGGGGCGGCCTTCCGGGCGGAGCCGCCTGACTCGGGGGAAGGCACACGCCGCTCGCTGCTTTTCTCCTGTTTCATTTTGACTGGAAAAGCGATATTTGCAGGAAACCTGAGAAGCCTGAGCAAGTAGCCCAGCGTGTGAAATGGCTTAAAGGGTCTGTCCCAGCTTCTTTGTGCGGCTACTTGAGTTCGTGCTGAAGGGTTGGGGCGAGTGTTTCTTACTCGGCTCTGGGCCTGAAGCTCGTTGGGGTGAAAGTAACGGGGCTGGCAGCTGGCAGCTTTTAAGAAGTCTTAGAATGTCTTGTGACATTTTAAATAGTGTATTGGTTATAAATGGAATGAAGCAACTCTGCTTTATGGGTTATTTATGTCAGAAAGTAGAGGCAGATAGGTGTTCGCCCCCCCCCCTTTTTTTTTTTAAAGATTTATTTATTTATGCATACAAGCTGGGGTGCAGGCCAGAGGTGTGGGAGTGTGTGAGAGGATTCACCAGAGACAGAGCGGGGAGCAGAACAGGCAGATCGGCTGAAACACACTACTGAGGGGAGCAGCGGGTGAGGCAGGACAGGTCTGCTGTGCCATGTGGGAAGCTCCCTGGCTGGGGCTTGAACTCAGGGTGCAGTGGCTGCTGATGGCTTCATGGTCCTGAGACTTAACCCCTTGCGCCACCAGGAAGGCCCTATTCGCCTCCTTTTGAGACAAAGTATATGTTGCTTCTGTATCCTGATGAATGGAACTCCAAGTCTAAACCACACTGTACTCACCTCTCTCTTGAGTCATTGGCTCCCCGTGGTCCTTTTTTATTTCGTTGGTTAATAATAAATATCTACTGATACATCTCCTGTTTTTAAATAATGCCCCCCATCCCAAGCATTCCTACTAGGTGCTGCCCATTTCTTTGCTCCCTTTTATTTAGGGAAATAAAAAAACCTCTTTGAAAGACTTGTCTCTGTTTACTTTCTTCTGTTTCCTCCTCTGCCCTCTCATCTCAGCTTCGTTGTGTGGGACACCTCCCTGTCAGCAGTGAAATCACACCCAGGTCTCCCTGAGCTGTTCACGTCTTGTGGCTCAGAGGATCCCTCCTCCTTGGTTTCCTTTCTTCATTTGGCCTCCAGGTCGCCCCATTCTCCTGCTTTTCTTTTCCACCCCTCTGGCCACTCCTGTGTCTCTAGGCTTCTTTTCCTTTTCTGAAGCACTAAATGTTAGAATCTCGTAGAACATGGACAGTTCTTGGCCATATTGTCTTCCTAGCTGTACTTCCTCCCAAGGCCATTTCTGCCCCAAGCCATTTTCAATAGCTGCAAATAACATGTGCAAGCTGATGACTTCCAGATTTTTAGCTTTTATGTCACTTCTCTCATGAACTCCAGAGCTATATCTAGTACGCGCTTGGAAGTATAATAGGCACCTAACTTTAGTATCTCCAACCAGAATTACTGATAAAACACCACCCAACCCTCCCTCCTCAGTTACCTAACTCAGTCAAGTTTGCTGCTATTGAACTAGGGTGAAAACTCTCGAGTCATCCTTGATTTCCTTTTAGCTCAGAACCACATCCAAGCATGAAGCAAAATCTGTTGAGTCTACCTTGAAAAAAGGTCTCAAATTTGACCACATCTCACTCCCTTTTGAACACACCTACATGACTGTAAAATCTGATTTGGTCTTCCTGGTTCTCTCCATGTTCCTCTGTGTCTTTCTCCTAATAGTGTTGGTAATTTTTTCTGATATAACCAGAGCTTTCACTTCCCTTCAGAATAGTCTGGTGGCGTCTCATCAGAATCATCAAACTCTTACCATGGCTTCAGAGCTCGATGTGATTTAACTGTAACTACTTCTCTGGTCTCACCTCCTTCCTTCCCTCTTGCTTACTCTGCTGTAGAGACATAGGTCTTGCTCCTGTCCTCACCTGCAGTGGGCTTCTGTTATCTCGGGGCTTTGTGCAATAGTCCTACTGTGGCATCCCTTCTCTGCTGACCCTTGGGCTAGGATGCTGTTAGATGCTATCCTCTAGTATCCTATGAAGCTTATAGCACCTTTAAAATATTATTGACTGCTAGGACTCTAATAATAAAAATGCACAGTCATCTTTCTCTCAGGCCTCATTTTGATAAGATTTTACCCTTAAATTCTGTGTTTTTATAAAATACTCTTCCTGCTTTAGAGAAGATTTGCCCTTTAATGCTAGTTCTCATTTCTAAGTATAGAAAATGAAAGAAAAGTATCATCCATTTTACTGAAAAGAATATCCATAATGGGGTGAGGGGGCAGTTCCTTTGTTTCAATAGGAAGCAGTAGTCTCTAATGTGGAGACTTTTTGAATGGTACTAGTTACAGTTTTAGTGGGAAGAAGAAAAATGAAGGAGCTTGTTCAGAGAATTTTATACACATTTTTAAATCGAGTAGTGCCTAAGCCAATATCAGAATGTTCAGATTTTTTTTTTTTAGCAAAATTCAGTTCTTTTAAAAGATGTGGTAATGGAAATAAAAAACTTTTTATCTTTATGAAAAGTTATTGAGGAATAAAAGACTGTTGAATTTATACATGCTTCCTTCTATTTTTAATCCCAAGGAACTAGTTCTGTGATGTCATAGCACGTGTACTACAGATGTACTTCCCCTCTTAGAAAAGAAAAGAAAAAATTTTCTCATTTCAGAATTGGAATTTAAGATGCTTGAATGAATATGTATTCTAGGAGATTAAATAACATTTTTAAAGGAAAAGGATTTGAAATGTGAAACAAAGAGAAAATAAAAGAGTAAGAAGGTTAAAGGGCAGCCAGGAGCAAAATAAGAATCAAAACACTTGCCTCAACCCTCTGCATTTGGTGCAAACTCCCACCAGCCACCCGCCTCTAGCCCAGGACTAAATAGCAGCTGAGTAAAGACAGGCTCCAAAGGGTGAAAAAAGCAGGGGCTCTGAGGAAACCCGGCCTGTGTATTTTTGATGTTCTGTCTGATTAAAACAATGGCTTGTTTAAGTAGTTAAACTTTTAGCTCCTCAAGGACCTGTTTTAGGTACCGTGGAGATGACTGTTCTGCCGTGTAGTGCTTACATGAAGTCGAATTTTGGAGGAGCCCTATTTGATTTAGAGTTAGCAAACCCAGATTCTTAGAAAATTTGCATGTAGACTAGAAAATAGCATATCACATAGAGGGAGAGCCGGAAAGTGCAGCCAGGCCATGGCAGGAATATCCTGCCTGGGCATCAAGTAATGTGACTGCTGCTTAAAAATAGAAAACCTAAAAAACAATTCTATTTGGTAAAAAAAACTTTTTCAAAGTGCATTATTACAGATAAAGGTGATAGCAAGAGATTCACATATTACCAACCACAGAAACCAGTCTTAGGTTTTTGTTCTACTTCTTTCCAATCTATTTTTGCTATAATTTGTTTCACAGAGCTGAATTCATCCCGTATGTGTTATTTTATAGTCTGCTTTTCCCATTTATTACTATGGAAGCGTTTTCTCACGTCATTAAAACTTCATAACATTCACAAGCATTTTTAATGCTTTCACAGGATTCACTTTTATGAAGAATATGACAGAGTTCATGTTGCCATACCCCACTTTGGGGACATTTGATTGTTTACCTACAAAAGAGCTTTGAGGCTATGTGCAAGTTCTCTAATGATAAGAAAACTCAGTCATGTAACTCATACTTTGAAAGCACAATGTCTTCCTAGGGCCTGTGACAGGAGAAAGTTGAGCAGGTTTGAGAAGCTGAAAATATAATCCATGAAGCCCTCTGGGCAGGTGGAACTGGGGGAACAAAGCGGAGCGAGGCATGACATGAGGTTGGAGCTAGGGGGCCAGATCCGGCAGGTGTCTTTCCCACACGAAGGAGTTTGATCCTTAGAGCACTGCGGGTGGTCGCCGGGGTAGCTTGATCAGATGCGTGTGTTAGAGACCGCTGCGGCTGCTGAGTGGAGCGTGGACCAGACTGGCCAAGAGTGGGCCTGGGAGGCCAGTGAGAAACCAGCGCGGTCATCTCAGGGAGCGATGTCGGCCTGGAG
Organism: Scalopus aquaticus; assembly: GCA_004024925.1. Lineage (NCBI taxonomy): Eukaryota > Metazoa > Chordata > Mammalia > Eulipotyphla > Talpidae > Scalopus > Scalopus aquaticus. The sequence continues at coordinate 43,119 of PVIJ01012087.1, read as the reverse complement.
TGGTGGGAAGCTGGGCCTCCCTGGCGGCGCAGCGGTTGAGCGCTGCGCTGTGGAGCTGTCGGCGTGAGGCAGGGCGATGCGAGTTCGACGCCCGGCCAGGGAGAATCCCACATGGTGCAGCAGACCTCTCCTGTCTCGTCCGCTGCTCCCCTCAGCAGTGTATTTCTGATCTGCCTGTTCTGCTCCCCACTCTGTCTCTGGTGAACCCTCTCGCCGCCCCACGCCTCTGGCCTGTACCCCAGCTTGTATGTATAAATACATAAATCTTAAAAAAAAAAAAAAGAAAATATGGTGGCAAGGGAAGTTGACTAGACAGGACTGGGTGACAGCTGGGCAGTGACAGCACGAGAGGAAGCGGGGAGTCTGGGAACGGGCTGATGATGGTGCCCACTGGATGGAGAAGTCTGGGAAAATGAGGTGATTCCCAGATCAGCAGGGAGGACAAGTTCAATGACAAGCAGTTTGTGTCATCAGATATGTGAGCAGGGACTTTTGGCCCCCGGAGGAGGAATGCTTGACTCAACTAGGAAAGAAAAGCAAATTCTTTCTGCCATTGGGGTCCTTGAACTGTCTTGAGAATGTGCCCTGTTTATATTCACATAATTTTTTAAAATGTCACAAAGTTGTTCATTAAAACTCCAACAAGATATATTTGGGTTGACGAGTCCCTATTCTGAGTAAGTCAGTAATTTTTACAGTTCTGGTAGAGTTACAGTCTGGTAGGAAAGATGAGAAACGCAACAGACAATTAGACACGTAATTCATCGTATCATTGTAGTTGTGGTTAGTGCCTTGAAGGAAAGAGTACAGGCTGGTGGACTCCAAGGGCTCCCCTAATTCTGAACTTTATCCTGCCAACTCTCTCCCTAAAGTAAAAGATGCAGGCACTGGTTTGCTTTGTGGAAAGTATCAATGACTCATAGTCAATGATATTATATTCATATTAACATCAGCATCAACTTATATTATATAACTTTTAAAACATTAATGTAAATAATACTGTATTACTATAAATGTGTTATTTTAATTGTTATAGCAATACAGATATTGTCATGTTAATAGATATTACATATTAGTGGCATATTAATAGATACTGATATCAATAATAACATTGATCATATGAATGTGTTCTATGAATAATATTAATATTAGCAGATAGTAATACTATGGCTATATTACTATAGATATCTGATATAATTAGATATAAACAACATGTTGATAGAATTTATATCATATTGATATAAATGTTAATGTTCTACATTAATATTAATACGGCTAATATTAGGAGATTTTACTCCTTTTATTTATACTGGTCCTCTGCCGTCCTTACGGATAGCAGAAGAAAATAAATAACAGCTTATTCTCAGTAATGTCAGTTCAATATAAGATGAGGTGAATTCAGATTGTATTATCCCTAGAAGTATTGGTTACCCTAGGTGGGGTTTGTAAAATATTTCCTGTGTGAAGAAGTCAAAGATAAGGCTTCCTGTTCCTCGTCTGGCTGGCGCAGGCCTGCTGTGGTATGTGCTGGCAGAGGGTGGCACTTCCTTGCTGTGGTCCAGGGGTCACCAAGCTTTTTCTGGAAAGGACCAGAGAGAAAATACTGTAGACTTTATGGGCCATATGGTCTCTGTTGTAAATACTCAGTTCAGGCTGTGTAGTACGAAATTAGGTCCACATTACATACATGTACAGGAATGGGCATGGCTGTCTTCCCACAAAACTTTTTTACAAAACAGTTGGTGGGTCTCCTTTGCTGCTGCCCCCTGCTCTGGCCCCTTGTTCTGAATTTGTAGATGGTGCTGATTGCAGCTGAGTTGCAACGAACACAATTGACTACCTAGTTGAGGCAGAAGGTCTGCAGAAGATGGTAGGGCAAGATCGACAGCATTTGTGGCATTGAGGAGCTAGACATTTCTACCACATCTCAGGGCACAATTGGCCTGCGGGAGCTGGGACTTTTGCCACAACCTGTCAGATCAGGAAGATGCCAGCTCCCGAATCCACTGTGCCAGAGTCTTGACCAGCAGAACAGGTGCCTCATGTAGCCTTCATCGTTAACTCAATACAGAAGTCCATCTGACTAGCGTAACTTAAATCACATCTGGAACCCTAGCTTCCCGTGACTCAACAAAAAAGGCTTTTAGTGCCTGGGTCACAGAAAGCACAGGAAGGGACAATAAAAGGAAGTTGGTATGAACTTTGAGCACATCTGCAGGACCTGCTAGAGAACACCCCTGTGGCTATGGACCATCGTTCCCCCTTTATTCCAGTCCTACAATAACTAATGACCGGGTGCTCTCTCCCAACCTAATGCAACTGTCCCTCAGAAAAACAGTGGTGCCTTCACCTCCCCAAAAGTTCAAGCCCAAAGTGCTATGCGTCTGCACAGATCTTATGTGATGACCTAGCATGCCCAGGAATTGAGTGACCTCTGCTTTCCTATGGAAAGGGGCAGGGAGGGGGTCTCTCTGGTGCACAAGGGGTTAAGTCTCAGCACTGTGAAGCTATAAAGCTATGAAGCTATCAACCCCCACTGCAGCAGAGTTTGATCCCAGCCAGGGAGCTGACACACATGGCGCAGCAGACCTCTCCTGTCTCATCTGCTGCTCCCCTCAACAGTGTGTTTCTGATCTGCCTGTTCTGCTCCCCACTCTCTCTGGTGAATCCCCCACCACCACACACACACCCCTGCTCTTGTATGCATAAATAAATCTTTAAAAAAAAAAAGAAAGAAAGGGCCAGGGAGGAGACAGAACTCAGAGGTGATCTGAGGGAGGGAGCCTTATTTTTCACCCTCATTCCCTCTACTAGTAAATTCCCCTAGTTCCTAAGCACCCTCAGTATCTCATTTCTTAATGAAATCTTCTCCTGACCTTTTTTTCCTGTGGAGCTGTGGGCCCCCCCTTTCTTTCCCCTCTGCTCATGCTCTCACTTCTGGATCTGGTTCTGTGACCCCTACGTTTTCTGTAACCGCTGCAGCAACAGCCCCCTCCCCATGCGCTCCCTCCTCAACCCTCCCCCGTGCTCAGGCCAGACACACTGACCCCTCCCAGCGCTCTCCTCCCTTGGCGTCCAGATCTCACTCTAGGTCTGACCTTCCTGCTCCTCGAGAGCCACCCCTCCCTTCAGTGCCCCTCAGGCTCTGCTTCTGGCTTCAGCTCAGTCTTTCCTTTCTGTCTATCCTTAGGGACTCACAGATTGAGTAAGCCCCCAACTCTTTTTTTTATATTTTTAAAATCATTTTTTAAAATTTTTATTCATATCTTTTACATTATTGTGTATTCCCCATAGATCACCCACCACCGATTCACCTGTGAACCATCACCATAGTTCCTTGTACTCTTTTCTCCCCCATTTTGAGCCCTTTCCCTCCCTCTCCCTTGCTGAATGTCTCTTTATTGTTTGATTCTCCTATAGTCCTGTTATAGGTGAAACCATTCGATATTTTTCTCTTTCTTTCTGGCTTATTTCGCTGAGCGTGATCCCTTCTAGCTCCATCCATGTTGCTGTGAATTGCATGTGTTTATCTTTTTTGAATGCTGAGTAGTATTCCATTGTGTATATGTACCATATCTTCTTGGTCCAGTCATCTATTTTTGGGCATCTGGGTTGTTTCCATACCTTAGCTATTGTGAATAATGCTGCAATAAACCTACGGGTGCATGTATCTTTTTGGATTAATGTTTTTGTGTCCTTTGGGTAGATTCCCAGAAGTGGTATTACTGGGTCATATAGAAGCTCCATTTTTAGCAATTTGAGGAACCGCCATACAGCTTTCCATAGTGATTGGACCAGTTTGCATTCCCACCAGCAGAGTAGGAGGGTTCCTTTTTCTCCACACCCTCGCCAACATTTGCCCTGTTTTTTTTTTTTTTAGAGATATATGTAAGCATATCTCATTTTTTTAAAGATTTACTTATTTATGCATACTAGCTGGGGTACAGGCCAGAGGCATGGGGAGGCAAGAGGGTTCACCAAAGACAGAGTGGGGAGCAGAACAGGCAGATGGACGGAAATACACTGCTGAGGGAAGCAGCTGGCACGGCAGGAGAGGTCTGCCGCACCATGTGGCAATCTCCCAGGCCAGGTGTCGAACTCGCTCTCTGCCGACAACTCCACAGCACAGTGCTTAACTGCTGCGCCACCAGGGAGGCCCTGTTCCCTGCTTTTTAATACATGCCATTCTTGCTGGTGTAAGGTGGTATCTCATTGTGATTTTTATATGCATTTCCCTGATTATGAGGGATGTTAAACATTTTTTTATGGGCCTATTGGCCATTTGCTCTTCTTTGGAGAAGTGTCTTTTAAGTTCTGCCCATTTTTTGACTGGATTTTTCGCTTTGTTTTTGTTGAATCATGTGAGTTCTTTATGGATTTTTGTGATCAGTCCCTTGTCTGTTGTATGGCATGCAAAAATTTTTTCCCAGTCAGTAGGCTGTTTCTGTGTTTTGGTGAATGTCTCTTTTGCTGTACAGAAGCTTTTTAGTTTGATGTAATCCCAGCTGTTTATCTTTTCCTTCACTATCTTTGCTTTGGGGGATGTGTCCTTAGAAATGTTAAGATGTATGTCATGTATTGTTTTGCCTGTGTTTTCTTCTATATGTTTTATGGTTTCAGGTCTTATGTCCAAGTCTCTAATCCACTTTGAATTGGTTTTTGTGCATAGTATGAGGTGATAGTCTAGCTTCATTTTTCTGCATGTAGTTGTCCAGTTTTTGTCAGCACCATTTGTTAAACAAGCTGTCCTTTTTCCATTGCATATTCTTTGCACCCTTATCAAAGAATAATTGTCCATATATCCGTGGGTTGATTTCTGGGTTCTCTATTTGATTCCATTGATCTGTGTGTCTATTTTTGTTCCAGTACCATGCCATTTTAATTATTATGGCTTTGTAGTATAGTTTGAAGTCTGGGAGGATGATACCTCCATTCTCCTGTTTGGTCAGGAGAGCTTTGGCTATTTGAGGTTTTTTGTGATTCCATATGAACTTCATCAGTATTCATTCAATCTCTTTGAAGAATGTCATTGAGATATTTATGGAAATTGTGTTGACTCTGTAAATTGCTTTAGGTAGTCTGGCCATTTTGATAATGTTAATTCTTCCTATCCATGAGCAGGGGATGGCTTTCCATTTCTTTGTGTCTTCTGTTTCTTTTAATAATGTTTTATAGTTTTCTTTGTATAGATCCTTTGTTTCTTTTGTTAGGTTTATTCCCAGGTATTTGAATTTTTTTTTTGTTTCAGTTGTAAAAGGGGTAGTTTTCCTGATTTTCTCTTCTTTGGACTGATTGTGTGCATATAGGAAGGCTACTGATTTTTGTGTGTTGATTTTGTATCCTGCTACTTTACTAAATTGATTGATTATTTTGATTAGTTTTTCTGTGGAGTTTTTAGGGTTCTCTGTGTATATTATCATGTCATCTGCAAATAGTGATAACTTTACTTCTTCTTTCCCTATTTGGATTCTTTGCATGCCTTTCTCTTGTGTTATTGCTCTGGCTAGGACTTCCAATATTATATTGAAAAGCAGTGGTGACAATGGACATCCTTGTCTTGTTCCAGATTTTAGGGGAAAGGCTTTCAGCTTTTCACTGTTGAGAATGATATTGGCTGTGGGTTTGTCATATATGGTCTTTATCATGTTGAGGTATGTTCCTTCTATCCCTAGATTTTCGAGGACTTTCATCATAAATGGGTGCTGGACTTTGTCGAATGCTTTCTCAGCATCTATTGATATGATCATATGGTTTTAATTTTTTGTTGTTGATATGTTGGATTACATTAATTGATTTTCTGATATTGAACCATCCTTGTTCCCCTGGAATAAATTCCACTTGGTCGTGGTGAATTATCTTTTTGATGCATTGTGGAATTCTATTAGCTAAAATTTTATTGAGGATTTTTGCATCAGTGTTCATTAGAGATATTGGCCTGTAGTTTTCTTTTTTGTGTGTGTTGTCCTTGTTCGGTTTTGGTAGAAGTGTGATGTTCGCTTCATAGAACATCTTTGGTAGTATTCCTTCCTTTTCAATTTTTTGAAAGAGTTTGTGTAAAATAGGCACTAGTTAATTTCTCAACGTTTGATAGAATTCATTTGTGAATCCGTCTGGTCCTGGGCTTTTGTTTTTGAAGCCCCCAACTTTTGTCCTTTATCAAGACACACCCCAAGCCTCAGACCTCCATGTGCATGTCCCTCCTGGCCAGCTCTGCATCTAGGTCATGGGGACCCCAAGCTCCCTGTGTCCCTAACTGGTTTAATGGGTCATCTCAGCAAATGGCAGCCCCACCAAGTCACTCAAAGCGCAGCGTAGAGGGGCACACCTGATTCTTCAGTGTCTCTCACCTCCCTTGCCTCCTCCATATCTCTGTATCCACCATCACTCCCTTAGTTCATGGCTCAACTTTCTCTCTGGGTTGTTACAGCTGATGGCTCTTTCTCCCAGTCTCCAGTCTCCCTTCCAGCTCCAGCTCCTTACTGCAACCATTCTATCCCAAGACAAGCCAGATCAGGTTCCTCCCCTACATAACACCTACCAGGGCTCTCTCTGCCAAAATGATCAAGTTCAAAATCCTGAACGTGGGCCTCCCCAGTGGCGCAGCGGTTGAGCGCTGCGCTGTGGAGCTGTCAGCAGCGGCGACGCGAGTTCGACATCCGGCCGGGGAGAATCCCACATGGTGCGGCAGACCTCTCCTGCCTTGCCCGCTGCTCCCCTCAGCAGTGTACTTCTGATCTGCCTGTTCTGCTCCCTACTCTGTCTCTGGTGAACCCTCTCGCCACCCCACGCCTCTGGCCTGTACCCCAGCTTGTATGTATAAATGAAAAAAAACAAAAAAAAAAACAAAAAAAAAACAAAATCCTGAACGTAAGTTCTCTCATCCTGTTTATCTCTCTATCCTTAATCTCTAATCACTACCCCCTCCCCACCCATCCCAACATAGGTGGACCCATATCAACACCATAGACACACAAAGTGAACGTGACGTTCCTTGCCCTCTGGTGTCTCAGTGTTTGTGTACATGTTACCCTCAGTCCCAACCCCCCATGGAAAACGCCCACCTCCCGTGGCCTCACTTATGCAGGTGTTCCCTGCTGCCAGTGGTCCTCTTGAAAGCTTCCTAGCATCTGTTATCCTGAACAGAGAACCAGAGCAGTGAGGGCTGATTGTCTGCTTATCCTCACTTCACACTTCTAAGCTCAGCAGGGCTGCGTGCAGCCTTAATTTTCAGCAACACATTTTAATAACATTAAAACTTAATTGAACAAGGAAGGCAGTGTTGGTTTTACATGTATTCATCACAAGAGGGTGCTGTTCAGGTAGGAAAGCAGAATGAAGGATTCCTCCTTCGAAGCTAAAGGATTCCAGCAGTGACTGTTTGCATTTTAAAGGTGTTCAATTTCAGAGGCAGTGATTTCTTTCTCTGTGGCAAGCTTACCAGCAGATTGAAAATTGTATGTGTGCTTGTGTCTTATCAAATTATTACTCAGCGTCATCAGCCCTGCAATCTGAGTTTGATTACCAGCCAGGGAGCTGACCCACATATGGCACAGCAGACCTCTCCTGTCTCTCCCGCTGCTCCCCTCAGCAGTGTATTTCAGTAAATCCGCCTGTTCTGCTCTCCATTCTGTCTCTAGTGAATCCTCTGTCCCCCACTCCCGGCACCTGTGGTCTATACCCCAGTTCTTCTATGCGTAAATAAATAAAAAATAAATCTTTTTTTAAAAGTTTTAAAAATGCTAACATTAACTCTTAATTCTAGGGCAGCAAACTTTTAAGGAAGGTTGTATGAGGGCTCTTCTGAGAAGCAGGACCAAAAGTTGATATAAAAAGAGAGAAATCAAAGGATTTTAATGCATCGCAATTGTAAGGCACTGGCACGTCTAGAGGCTGCAGGGCTAGAAAGCCAGGGAGTAGCTGTCGCAGTCTAGAGTCTGCAGCCTGGGAACCCAGACACACAATCCCAGGGGCCCTCTGCAGGCAGAGTCCACTGTCTTCCAGAAACCTTAGCATTGCTCTAAAGGCCCCCACTTACTGGATGAGGTCCACCTGCGTCATGTTGGGGGTGAGCTACTTTACTTAATGTCTACTGATTGCAATACCCTTAATTCTAAAAAAAGATCTGCCCAGCAAAAGCTGGACCAGCGTATGACCCAACAGCTGGCCACCATTGCTTAGCCAAGCTGACACATGGCTTTTTTTTTTTTAAGATTTATTTATTTATACGTACAAGCTGGGGTACAGGCCAGAGACGTGGGGTAGTGAGAGGGTTCACCAGAGACAGAGTGGGGAGCAGAACAGGCAGATCAGAAATACACTGCTGAGGGGAGCAGTGGGCGAGGCAGGAGTGGTCTGCCACACCATGTGGGATTCTCCCTGGTTGGGGTATCGAACTCGCTGCCGACAGCTCCACAGTGCAGCGCTCAAACGCTGCGCCACCAGGGAGGCCCGACACATGGCATTTTTAAATATTTATTTTTGAGGTAACATCGGTTTCCATCATTGCTTATGGTTGAGAGGAACAGGTTCACACCTCCTCAGATGTGTATCCTCACTCCTCACTCACCCCGCAGCACCCAAGTCTCTTTATCCTGTCCCAGGGGTCTCCTCCCCACTTTGCTCCCACTCGCCCCATCCCCTCTGACAGCCTCACTTCTGCAGTCATTTCTCGACTTTGTTTTGGTTTGGTTTGGTTAGCTCCTGTGTTTTATTTCTCTGTACCCCACTTATGAGTGAAATCACCTGATATTCGTCTTTCTCCTTCCAGCTCATTTCACTTAGCACCATCGCCTCCAGTTCCAGCCACGTTGTCATAAATGGCAGGAGTACGTCTCTTTTTATAGCTATTTTTATTCCATTATGTATTTATACCACATCTTCTTAATCCACTCCTCTGTTGGATACTTAGTTTATTTTTGCAACTTGGCTACTGTAAATAGTGCTGCAGTGTAAATAGAGTGCAGTATCCCTTGGAACTAGTGTTTTTTCATTCTCTGGGTAAATGCTGGAGAGCAGAGTTACTGTATCATATGATGGATCTGTTTTTTTTTTTTTTTTTTTTATTTTTTTTTTTTTTTTTTTTTTTTTTTTTTTTTTTTTTTTTTTTTTAATATTTTCTTTTTTTTTTTTTTAATGTTTATTTATACAAGCTGGGGTAAAGGCCAGAGGCGTGGGGCGGCGAGAGGGTTCACCAGAGACAGAGCGGGAAGCAGAACAGGCAGATCAGAAATACACTGCTGAGGGGAGCAGCGGGCGAGGCAGGAGAGGTCTGCCGCACCATATGGGATCCTCCCTGGCTGGGTGTCGAACTCGCATCGCGTGCTGCCGACAGCTCCACAGTGCAGCGCTCAACCGCTGCGCCACCGGGGAGGCCCTGGATCTGTTTTTGATATTCTGAGAAGTCTCCAAACGGTTTCCTGTAGAGGTTGGGCTAGTCTCCATTCCCACTACCAGCGAGTAAGGACTTCTTTTTCTCCATATTCTCACCAACCTTTGTTGTTTCTGGTCTTTTTGATATGTGCCATTCTCACTGGAGTGCGGTGGCATCTCATTGTGGTTTTGATTTGCATTTCCCTGGTAATAAATGATGATGAGCGATTTTTTTCATGCGCCTATACGCCATTTCTGTCTTCTTTGGAGAAGTGTCTGGTCAGCTCCTCTGCCCATGTTTGGGTTGGGTTCTTTGTTTTCGTCTTGGTGAGTTGTGTCCGTTCTTTGTAGATTCTTGGATATTAGGCCCCAGATATGTTCTCCCATGCGGTCGGGGGTATTTTTGTTTTAATGATAGTTCTTTTACTGTGCAGAAATTTGATGTGGTCCCATCTGTTTATTTTTGCTTTTATTTTCCTTGCGGTTGCAGTTGAGTCCCCAAAGACAACCCTGAAGCCCGTGTCGTGGAATGTTTTACTTCTGTTTTCTTCTATATAGTTAATGGATTCTGTCCTGCTATCCAAGTCATCAGTCCTTTTGGGTTAATTTTGTGTATGGTGTGAGAGAGAGGTCTAGTTTCACGTTCCTGCATGTGACACATGAAATGAACGCACCAAGGTCAGGTGAGGGAAATAAACTTAGTACAAAAGAGAAGTTCACGCTGATGTTTCAGTTTTGTATTGGACACAGGGCGGAGCGGGCTGATGACTATAACCAGCCCAGCCACCCTCTGGGGAAATTCCCCCAGGAAGAGAGGCTGTCCTGGGCCCTGGGCTCCCTAGCTCCCCGCGCTCCCCTGCCATCACAGAGACTTCTGGGGGGCAGAGCACGCGCAGAGTCAGACTAATAATCTTGCAGACACACTTCCTTCGCCCCACAGGCAGCCTCCAGCCTATATTATTTGTTTCAAAATGAGAATGAGATTTGGGATGGTCCTGATGGAAGGGTTTTGCATCCTGTTTTACTGAGAATAATGAAGCAGTCAAAAGAGAGCTTGCACAGGGGGCCACGACCAGGTCCCCCCATCTACCCCTGAGCCCATCCTATTTAGTTCTGCCTACTGTTATTTTTATTACAAAACCTGTCTGTTCTCCGAACAAAGGCAGCCCTTCTCTCTACACCTTAATACCACCCCTCCTACCTAGCACATCACCCTGGCAATGCTCCCCTTTCTGTCCAGCTCCCCCGTTGCCTCCCTCCACTGGCTCTTTCTATAGACCTGGAGCATCTTTATAGCCAACACTCTCTGGGCCCTCCTTTCCCCTGCAGGTCTTTTCCTGCTTTCTTTTGTGACAGAACTCTTCAATACTCAGTACCGGAGTACTCAGTACTTAGTACTCAGGCTCCAATTTCCGTTTGAGCCCTGTCCTGTCGGCCTTTTGCCATGTCTCTGAGCCCCGCTCTGCCAAGTTCACCCTGACTGGACTCAGCGCCACCACTGCTGGCTCAGTCCTCGGCCAAGAACGACACTCTCCCTTCTTTGGGCCACTTTCCTTACATTGGGGTACCACACACTCTCATTCCCAGCTGGCCCTTTTCTTGGCTGGCTCTTTCAGTTCTTGAGCTCATTGTGTCGGGGTGCTCCAGGGCACTTTCTCCTTTCTGTCCTCACCCACTTCCGGGCCTCATAAGGTGTTTAGATTTGAATATAGTTGACTCACAGATCAATGTGAAATAGATGTTTCCTGGCTGGACCGCCCCCCGCCCAAACACCGGACACCACAGCCTACACCCACTTGAGGTCATCTGCATATCCCGTCAGTTTTACCTTGGAGTGGGCACCAAATCCAGCCATTTCTCAGTGCCCCTGTGCTGGGTCTGAGCGTCACCGTGTCTCTCCTGGGTTCTTGCTCCAGCTGCCCAAACAGTGTTCCGGTTCCCTCAGGCCTTCCCCTCACTCTGCTCTCAGCACCGCAGCCCCTGAGGCCCATGGCCTCATCCCTCTGCTCCTTACCCTCCCGGCTCCTCCTCTCCACCCCTGCGCTCAAGCCCCTCTGTACCCCAGCCCCTGCTCCTCAGACATCGACACCCCCTCTCAGGGCCTGCGCAGTTGCTGGTCTCTGCCAGAAGGCCCTTCCTTCAGGTCCCTGCTGGGATGGCTTCCACCCTCGACGTGGCTTAGTCAGATGCTGCCCTTAGTCCCTGACAGGCTGAGCATTCCCTACACACAGACAGAACTTCCCCTCCATAGTCCTTATTAACCTTTTCTACTTCATTCTGTAGTAGTCATCGCCTTCTTACAGACGGTATGGGTGTGTGTGTATATTTCTACTGTTATCCACTATATAGTTTTTAAAAGATTTATTTATTTTTACATACAAGCTGGGGTACAGGCCAGAGGCGTGGGGCGGCGAGAGGGTTCACCAGAGACAGAGTGGGGAGCAGAACAGGTGGATCTACTGAAGTACACTGCTGAGGGGAGCAGCGGGCAAGGCAGGAGAGGTCTGCCGCACCATGTGGGATTCTCCCCAGCTGGGCATCGAACCCACATCGCGCGCTGCCAACAGCTCCACAGCACAGCGCTCAACCGCTGCGCCACCAGGGAGGCCCCTGTTATCCACTATATTATATAATATTTAATAGACATATTTCCTTTTTATTGTCTTCCTCCCCTTAAAAGAATTCCAGCTACATGAGGGCACGGGTATTTTTCTTCTTTGTTCACTACTGACCTTCAGCTTCTAGAACTGTGTAGATCATCAATAAATATTTATTGGATGGATGGATTCAGATGATGCCTGTTGAGTACTGTTTATGGAGAAAGATGTTTTTCTTTAGGAAAAATAGGCTACTTCTTTGGGACTTTACATTTCTCAATCCAGCTTCAGCGTATCCTCAAATTATAAATCCTTACTCAGTGGAACGGATGAGATGGAACACAGTGTAGTGAGAGAGCAAACTGAATTTTAGAATTCAGGAGAGACAAAGAAGAACAGGGCTCTGTAAGTAATCTGAATTGTAAAAAATAAAGGACAAGGCCAAAGATTTCTCAAGAATGCCAAGCTAAGAATAAATCTGGCAACCAAGAGAGCTGCCCAAGCAAGCCTGTAAGAACATGTTCAGTCACCATAGACCAGTTTGATTCTTGAGATTTTGGTAGAAGTGGAATCAAAATGTGCCCTTTTTTGTCTTGGGTTTGACTTCCTTCACGCAACACTATTATTCTGAGTTTCATTCATGTCATTGTTTTTACCGATAGCCTCTTCCAATTTGTTGCTGAGTAGTATTCCATGATACGGATAATCACAGTGTTTTTCTCCATTCACCTCTTGATTGACATTTCTCTCGTCCTCCTTATTTCCTGTAAACTGGCAATTATATCAAAAGACTTGATTACAAGTCAGGCCGGGCAATTTTGGCAAGGCTCCTTCATACATTATGCTGTTCATATCGAATTACTTGAGGAAGTGCATAATGTCTGGTTAGGATCAGCAAGACCCAGCTTTTGGATTTGACTGATCATTTAGAGCTGTGAATCTGTCTTTGGATTTTTCTTTTTTGTTACAGTCACTGAGTTTACTGTTTTAGTATACATTGATTTTCATTCTCTTGGTGGTTTGTTGTTTTTTTTTTTTTTTCCAAGAATCCATAAACTCAAAAATACACTTTTTTACAAATTGTTTTATTTTTATTGTCTTTTGTTCCTTTCTTTGTTCTGTGATTTTTTTTTTCTAAGCCTGATTTGATTTGGAGTTAGATTTATTTCACTCCTTGCTGTTTTTTATTTTTCTTAATGGTCTCAGGTTCTTGTTTTATCTACAACTCTCCTTTTCCTTTTGGTAGTTTCGGTCCCTAGATGCCTGTTTTCTCTGGCATCCCCTCTAGCAGTGTTCTCCATAATAACAGAGGAAGCTGCACCAAAGGTAAACTCAGCAACTTTCTTCCTTGAAATTGTCTCGCTAAAGAAACCATCTCAGGGGAAGTGAGGACACATTTCACTGAAGTGGTTGATTTACCTCTTGGCATAGTCAGGCCAGGAACAGCCCAGAGACTGGGGCTTATCAACAGGCTGCATTTTGAGTCCCACGCTCTGGAACACAAGTGTTTTGTTGTGCTTCTTTGTACGTATTTCATAGCAGTCATAGCCGCTCACATTTATGTAGCATAGCGCTAAACCAGTCTCCTCTCCACAGAAACCGTCAAGTATCACCATTTTTAGACATGATGGAATCAAAACACAGAAATACTGAGTAAGCTGCGCAGAAGTCTCCCCGTTTGTTTATAGCAGGCTGAGATTTACATTCAGGCATTCTGATTCCAGTCCACGTAGTTGTCATGAAAATGGAATTTTTTATTTGTCTTTTGTAAGCTCTGATTCTTCTTGATGTTCTTTCTTATTTCCTGTGATCTTTCACACACTTGCCAAGCGGGCATACTTGCCTTGCTAGTCTTTTCATGTGACATCTACTTAACATGGGGGATTCTACAGGAACCGTCTTTTGCCTAATTGCAAAGGGGTTGCTGTGGGGGTATCATTTAATAAGGTTAAAAACTAAACCCCCACCTCTTGCCTAGTAGGAAGGTTTGGGAGGCTTGAATAGACAAAAGAGAATTGATAAGGTTGTGGTGGAAGGAAACCAGGCCACAATACTGATCTCTTTGACCGTGAATGCAAAAGCAGGGCCAGGACACATTCTGCGTCAGAGGTCTTTGAGACCAGATATCTCAGCACTAACTGGCCCAAACTGATTCCCCAGTCAAGAAAAGCCCAAGAAAATCCCAGGTTATAAAAGGGATCCCCAAATCCTTCGCTGCGCAGACTTCTCCCATCTTGCCCACTGCTTCTCTTAGCAGTGCCTTTCAATAAATCTGCCCATTTTGTTCTCCATTCTGTCTCTGGTGAATTCTTTTACCCCCTGCACCTCTGGCTTAAGCCCCAGTTCATCCCCACAACAGTTACATTCTGGACTGTCCCAACTTCTTATCTCATACCTCTTGGTTTTCCCTTCCTAAATTCAGTTTAATAGACTTCATTTTAATGAGTTCTGTTTTTCCACTTTTCTGTTGCCTTTGGGGATGTGATCAGCTCAGCTAGGCAGTGGTCAATGGTATTTGATGGCTCTGATCTTAGATCTTTCCTGGGCGAGAGACAGAGGTGAGAGGGTCATTGTATCAAGTTAAATGGAAAAAAAAAAAATCAAACTTCCAGGAAGCATTATTTACACTCTGGGTTTAGAACTTTTTAAATAAAAGAATGACTATAAAGTAGAACAATTCTTTGTTGATTTTACTGGAGAAAATTACATATCTTTGTCTCCAAGTTTCCCTTCCAAGCCGAAATACAAAATTTCCCATCAGTGTCTAAGTGTTTTCTTCAGTATTTCCAGGATTAGCTGGGAAAGGCATTCCTTATTTTTCACAGCCACAATTACAATTTCTCTACCAGCAGCTCCACCACGGTGCAAATGCCTGACCCCATACAAAGGGAAAAGCTTTGAACCAGGGAATCCTGAGCTTCGTCTCATTTGCCATTTTCTGTCTTTTGACCCCACTTAGTGGAGCTGCTGCTGTCCATCTTTAGTCCACTTGTTTTGTTTCCTATTTGTGTCTGATTCAAAGGTAACTTTTGTGTTTAGTATCTGAATTCTGTTTCTTTACACTTTCCTGCTTCTAGTCTACACAATAATTTAATAATGGAGGAAAGGATGAAGTGATATGGCACCCCCAAAGTACCAAAGTAATCCATTTTCATCTTGAGGCGTAGAGTACTAATAGAATGCTCCTGGAAATTTCCAAAGGTCTCGACCTCTTCTGTTTAACTTATCCTCGACTGCTGGTGGCTTCCCTCATGAAGCTCAGCAAGACAAATGAACAAATGATTTCATTTCCCAGGGATGTATCTGGCATTTCTTCCTAAGGACCTTTGCGTTATCATCTTTCTGAGCTTTTCAGGTTGAATGAAAGTTTCCCTTTTTAATATTTTGATTAAATTCACATTGTTCTGCTTTGTTATATCTCCTTTTAGAATGAAATGAAATGCTGAGAAATAAATAAAGCTTTCCTCTCCTGACTCGGATGTTGATAATGGGTATCGGGAAGTCCAAAGTAGATCCCTGCCCTCTTTCTTTCTCCTGGGGTAAAAGCCACAGTGTGGATACAAGTGAAAGAAACCATGGATCAGAGTCCCAGGCGCCTGAAGAGATCTCCTTGCGTACCACCGGGCTGAGCAGTGCAGCAGTGAAACCCCAGGGAGGCCAGGAGGGAGCTGGGGAAGTGCAACACACGCCTGGAGAAGAGGGGGAGGAGGAGGTGTTCCTCAAATTTGTGATCCTGCACACAGAAGAGGACACCATCGAAGCCCTCCGAGTCCAGAATCTGCTGCAAAACGACTTCGGCGTCAGGCCTGGAATCATCTTTGCCGAGATGCCGTGTGGCAGACAGCTTCTGCAGAATTTAGATGACGCTGTGAACGGGTCTGCATGGACAATCTTACTGCTGACGGAAAGCTTCTTACGAGACACGTGGTGCAAGTTTCAGTTCTACACGTCCCTGATGAACTCCGTCAACAGGCAGCACAAATACAACTCGGTCATCCCCATGCGGCCCCTCAACAACCCCCTGCCCCGGGAAAGGACCCCCTTCGCCCTGAGAACCATCAACGCCCTTGAGGAAGAGAGTCCCGGCTTTCGTACCCAAGTAGAAAGAATTTTTCAGGAGTCTGTGTACAGGACCCAACAGAGTATATGGAAAGAGACAAGAAATAGGCCCCAGAGGCACGCCCCTGCCTGACGAGGGACACGGCACTTGTCTTCGTGAAACAAATACTTTCACTTGGGGCCGCCCTGGTGGCGCAGCGGTTGAGCGCTGCGCTGTGGAGCTGTCGGCAGCAGCGATACGTGAGTTCAACAACCGGCCAAGGAGAATCCCACATGGCGCTGCAGAACCCTCCTGCCTCGCCCGCTGCTCCCCTCAGCAGTGTACTTCTGATCTGCCTGTTCTGCTCCCCGCTGTCTCTGGTGAACCCTCTCGCCGCCCCACGCCTCTGGCCTGTACCCCAGCTTGTATGTATGTATAAATAAATCTTCAAAATAAATAAATAAATAAATAGATAAGTTTCTGCGGGATGGATTCTACAACGATGATACCTTTTGATGTTTCGATTTTTCTCTCTTTACCTGTTTGACGAATATGACACGTTCCTCAGTTCATGTTCCTTGTCTCATCTTGAGCAAAAACTTGTACGGTAGACATTTGAAAAATCAGTTACTTTCATTTTCTGAACTTTGTTGCTAAAGGACATACAGAAGAAAATGACTCCCGGGCATCTCCCCTCTCCCTTGAGGCACCTCACGTGAGTGTTGCAATAAAGCATCCCCGCTATTAGCACCCAGAAATGTGGGTTCCCAGAATAGAATATTTAGCATCCTGGATGCTGATGGCTGTGATGGAGTCAGAAGTAGGGGTGAAAAAGGAGGGGCACTTAAAGCACCCAGGTAAAGGCATTTTCCTTTCTGCTGGGACCTGCGGGTTTGGAGGCACTTTCCTCCTCTGGGCAGCAGCCCATTTGGTAAGGTGATGTGCACGGGCCTCCGGGTGGGGTTGCGATGTCCCCCGATAGTGGGGACGGTGGAAGCTTCTCGGTGTGAGTCATCTGCAGAGCTGCTGAAAGGCGTAGGAGCACATGCCCCGGTCTGACATTCTCCTTGGAAATCACAGCCTCTCCTACGGTGGCCTCTGACTTTTTTGACTAAGAGCAGAAGTAGGAGATGCGTGGTCGCCTCTGCTCAGTGCCATTCAGAGACCCACTCCTTTCCCTGACAGCCCTTCTGCCCCATCTGCGACAGGGGGGACCACCAAGTACAGATGGGAACCAGGGTAGAGTAAGACGGATGTCATGTAGTCCTGAGGAAGGCTCCCCGTGGGGGCGTCAGGAGCTGGTTCTAGTCCAGTCTCTGCCACGGAGGACAAATGCCACCACAGGCTAGCTGCTGACCCGCCTGTATCTGTGAAATGAAAGGATTGGATTGATGGATCTCTAAAGGCCTTTGTCCTCTCCCAGAATGTGAATAACTAGGGACCAGAGAAGGGAATAAACAAGCAAAAAATTAGAATTTCATAATGTGATTTGTAAAATAATAGTTGCAGGAGGTTGTTTGTATGTTTCCAATGAGAGGATTTTCCTATATGTTTGCAGCTTAAGTGACTTCCCGTGTTCTCCATTACACTTCATAGTCACAGAGAAGAATTTTAATATGTGTGTGCTCATTCTTTTAAAATACTTTTTGTATTAGAGATCCTTAAGCAAAGATATTCTTCTTGTTTTTTCTCTCTCCTTATTCTTGCTATTCTCTAACCCCTACTAGTTCTGGGGTCTGCTCACATCTTTCTGCATTTCCCCTTTTTTATAGGTATGACCCAAAATGTTCCATGAGTAACAGTATCCCACAGTCCTTCAGGTCCCTCAAACCTTTTCTCTTGGTGCTTATTAGAGAGTAAATTGTTTTTACTTCAGGTTAATAATCACTGATTATTATTATTATTTTTTTTTTTTTTGGTCATACTGCTTCCTCTACCTAAACTTTCACATATGAATAAAGCTTTACTCACCCACCCTTCATGCCTGCCAAAACTGGAGCAGTTTATTGTGAAATAAATGTTTTTATTCTTTTTCCTAAACTAGACTTGATCCTTCGTAACTCTAATTCTTTGTAACTCTGAAAATGTGTTTTGAAAAGAGGCATCAATCTGTACCCCCTCGGCATAGGCCCACAGCTACAATGTTTCACTCAATTTAGAGTTCAACATTCTTTCCTGTGGTCAAAATGTTAAATACTGGAATAACCCCTTATTGTCCATTATCAAAATATGCAGGATGAAAAGAGGTAAAGATGTGGACTCAGTCTTGTGTGTGTACTTAAGACTGAGATGTGTGTATCATGTGCTCAGATACATAGATTTGGATTTACCCACATACACATGCTGGGAAAATTCTGGAAAATTGCACCACAAGCTGATGAGTCCCTCTTTCCAGTACTCTGTTGTCCTTTTGCCCACCCTAGAGCTTCACAGAAGAATCTGAGCTGTGTCTACCTGTCAGGATTCTTTCAGCCAAGGCCCATATGATTTACACCATAAACAAAACTTATTCTCAAACTTAACTGAGGGTCCCCTGGGTGTGGTATCTCAAAGGTATTGTTAAAAACCCAAGTTCTGACACAGAGTGGAATATCATTATATCTTAAAAAGGAATGAAACTCTGACACATGCTACAACATCCGTGAACCCTGAAACCATTGTGCTAGGTTAAAAAAAAGTCAGACACAAACAGACAAATACTGTATGACTCCACTTCTATGAAATATCTAAAATAGGCAAATTCATGGAGACAGAAAGAGGAACATATATGACCAGGGGCTGGTGGACGAGAAGAATAGGAAAATTTATGTTTAGTGGGTATCTCTTTTGGGATGTGAAGCTCTGGATAGGCTCCTGGTGTTGGCTGAACACCCAATGCCTCTCTGCATTGTGTGGTTAAAATGATAAATTTTATATGTGTTTTACCACCAGAGTTAAAAGAGATAAATAGGGGTTCTCTCCCTCTTTTTGTTCTGCCTTTCTCACTGTTGTAGTTGAGTTCCTCTCAGACTTAATCATGGCCGCTTTGGGCATCAGGTACCACATACAGACCCGAAGTCCTGCCCCAGAGGATGACACGTGTCGTCCACCTAAATAAGGAAAAATGTTTCAGCACTGCATTATTGAAAATTGATTATGCATGCTGGTAACAGAATGCCATCTGACCTTCAGTTGGGTTTATTATTTCTAATATATTTTTACATATATTTCTAATACTATTATTAGAAATAATAATAAAATCGCTGAAGGGAGAGAAGGCGTTTCTCTTCCTCATGCCCCCATGTGTCCTTGCTGTAGGATCAGACCACCTGGGCTTGAATTCTGCCCCTGTCCTCTATAATTATGATCTTAAGCGAGACTCCTATAACCTGCCTGGGTCTTGGCAGCCTCATCCAAAAACAAAGATGTGTTCCTGGTAGGTTTTTTTGAAGATTATATCAAGTAATACGCATGAAGCACTCAAATAGTGCCTCACTTGTGGCTACGGTCTCGTCTCTGTGCTACCAGAGCTGCTATTGTTGCAACATGGGGTGGAGAAAGGCAAATAGGAGTGTCTAACTCGCCACAACCCTATTTGTGGAAGATGGCAACTTATAGGCAGTAGATTTTAAACAAAGATACTGGGCCTTGTTTCCACTTGCAGTGCATGAAAATCGAGGGGATCCCCCAGATCAGCAAGAGATGCTGTTGGTGCAGGTGTGGAGGGAGCCGCTGGCAGGGGGCTGCAAGGGCATGTCCCGATGGGGTCTGTAACAAGTGGGAGAAGTTGGCCGGAGCGTAGGAAAGCAGGGAGATGGGCAGGGAGTGCTGGCTCTGAAGGCAGCGCAGGGCAGTGCCTAGGTGTGCCCAAGGTTCCTGCCCTTCCCACTCAGCAGCTGGGGATCAATTTGTATTCATTTGGACATGAGGGGTGGAACCCTTTGAATTCAGCTTCTTCAGGAGCTTCCAGAGCTCAGCTATTCCCAGATTTTGCTCCTTTGCCAGTACAAGTGGGTGATGCTTAGACCTGTCCCCTGGGGTGGGAAGAGTGGGAGGGGAGAGAAGCAGCATCTGCCTTGCTCCTTCCTGTCCTGACCAACCTGATGTTCAAGGTTGTTTACTGGGCTGTGTCGCCTTCAGGACAAGTCAGGGCTCTTTTCTCCTTCAGCAGCATGCCCTTCACCTCTGCTGACCCTAGGGCATTAGGTGGGTCCAGAGTGGACCCCAGACCTCAGGCCTCAATGTATAGGGAACAACACAGAAACTGCTTCTGGAAACAACTTCCCTGGGTATTCTCATCCATCGCAGCTCACCCCTAAGCCCCAGGGCTGTGGCTGATGGTGGGCATTGTTCCAAACTTTGAAAAAGCCCAGTCACTCCAGGTCCAAAGTAGTAAATACCAGTTGCACAAATAGACAAGTTTTTTGCCAAACCATCTTCCTGCTCAGCAGGGGACCGTTCCAGAAAGAGACCAAAGTGATTTTCACAGACTCGCTGTAGTTCAAGAGAGCAGTCTCTAGGCAGACAAGGAAATCATGTCCTATGTGACTGTTGAGTCAGGCTGTTTCCAACTGAAGGTGAAGCCTGTGGCCCCGGGTCTGGGTGGGGCTGGCCCTTGGCTGCCAGCTGTTGCCACAGCTGCCTGTGGGTGAGATTCAGTGTTTGTCCTGGGCGGTCAGCTCTGTGTCTGTGCCTGCCTCCTCATTCACAGTTGTGTGTGGTCTGGTCTTACGTCACCTGCTGGACTGTCATGGCATGTGATTGGATCCTCTGTATTTCAGGAAAGGCTGAAGGGGAAAGAGAATTTTTGAGAAGGCTGCCAAGCACTGGATGAACTGCAAGATTAGGATACGAAAATTGACATTCTTAGGCCAGTGACTACAAGAAATTAACTAACCTGACAGATGCTTTTGTCCATGAACCTGATAGTTCTTAGGAGTTTCCAAGCAGAGAAATGTATTAGATTGTGAACATTTAGTGACTGTGTGAGAGCAATATTCTTTTTTAAAAATGTATTTATTTGTTTTTAATGGAGGTATTATTGGGGTACCCCCATCAGGTATTACCACTGTAGTGCACCCACCACCAACTCACCCATTTTCTGCTACCATGGACCATTGTGCTTCCTTCCCTCTTTGTTCTTAACCATTTAACCCCCCAGTGCTTCGGTTCTTTAGTCAACTATCAAGGGTTAGTTTTTCAGCTTGTCTTTATCTGACCCTTAGTTTAGTTACTTTATATTCCATATGTTAGTGACACCATCCCGGGTTTATCTTTCTCCTTCTGGTTTGTTTTGCTTAGTATTATCTCTTCAAGCTCCATCCATATTGCCATAAATGGCATGAATTTATCCTTTTTGATCACTGAGTAGTATTCCATTGTGTGTATATACTACACCTTCTTGATCCATTCATCTCTCTGGGTCACTTAGGTCATTTCCATAATTTAGCTACAGTCAATAGCACTGCAATAAACATGGGAGTGCAGGTTCCCTTTGGAATTAGTGATTTTGAATTTTTTTGAGGTAGAGAACAACATTCTTAAACAAATATTATTCTAAGTCATATTTGGTGATCCATGTTGTCAATGAACACATTAAGTTTGAATTGGATTAAATGATACTTCAAAGTATCATTCATTAATAAGTCAGAGTATGCATATTATTTAATCAGAAGCTCAACAAGCTTATGTGTGTGTGTATTGCATGTGTTTGTATTTATCTGTGTGTGTGTGTGCGCGCATGCGTGTGTGTGTGTCTGGATGGGACAGGACAGTTGCTCACTCTTCTCCTTTGCCAGTGCACTGGCTTCATAATGTTTACTCCAACATCTATACTCGTTCACACCTTCCTTCCTGGCACCGACAAGAACTGTTCTGGGAGAAAACAACTTATTTTGGAATAGCACTCCTCCTATTCTCTTTAAATAGAGTTACTTCTGAGTCATTTTACTCCGTGGTGAATAAATAGGCATGCTTTTTTTAGCCGATAACTAAACCTGCTTTTAAGCAGTTTCATAATCTAATTAGGAATGTTCCTTCTAGCTAGCTACTCAACCAACAGGTTTCAAACAAGGCAATCTCCACAAACTATATAACTCTTCACAGGGGGTTTCTGTGGATACCTTGGACGAAACACACAGCCCACTTCACATAGTTCTTAAGCATGTTTAGTAAAAACACAATCACATGAATATAAGATGATGGGCGATGGTTGCACAATTCTACAAATATACTAAAAACCAATGAATTGCGTACTTGAAATGGATCAATTTTATAGTATGTGGAATATATCTCAATTAAAATATATCTTAATTAAGATTGAGTCAAAAATATCAAAACACGGGCAGCAACAACAAAGTGCTATGGCAGTTTGGAACACAATTTGGATATAGCTAATAATGTTGAAAATGGGCATCTATTGTGAGCATAGCAATTCTATGTCTGCATTTGCTCCCCAGAGAAACTCTCCCACAAGGACCCAAAGGATCTGGGAGGTGTCAGAGGATGTCTGTTGCAACATTCTTTATAATAGTGAAAAACTGGTGACCAATCTAAATGTCTGTCAGAGAGAGAATGCAAAAGTAGATGATGGCAGGTTCATGCTATAGAGCATTTAAAATAACAAATCTAACATCTATCAACATGGGTAAATCTCAAAACCAATGCTGGGGATAGTGGAGCAAATTATAGAATAATATGGGTAATGTGATACCATTATGTAAAGTTTTAGAAGGTATAAAACAACACTGAATTTTAACAGACACACATGTCACGGTATATTATTTTCCATGCTTTTCTCTGTGTTTGAAATTGTTCATAATCATGTTTAAAGTTACACATACTTCTGAGTGCTGTAGAAGTTCTTTATACATGCAGTGATTTGAGGAGTGCAAGCATAAATTAGAGAAATATGCATTGGTAACAATCATTTTCATTTTTTATCAACTGCTGTGTCAGGCACGTAACTTACATGAGCTTCAGTATTCCCCACTCTCTACATGCATAGTCTTATTAGCTCCAGGACTCAAGGTGAACACATCAGCCCAAGACCCCACGCTTGTAAGTAATGGAATCATTGGAATGTCAAGTGACCTGACTCCAAAGCCTGCAGGTTCTCAGGTTCATATGCTGCTTCTCAGTGAATCTGCCTGCTTCTCCTGTAGTGGAGAATCTAAGGCCAGGTCAGTGGTACAAAGAGCAAAACATAGCACTTTCTAAGTAAAATCAAGGAACAGTGGGGTGAGGTTGCCCTATTTTTAGTCTTCTTTGTCTAGAGTGAGTAATTCACAACTGGGAGTGAGGAGATTCATGTCCCAGGTCTGCTGTGCTGCTGTCTCACTAACTTTTCCAATCTTCAATCTCTAGGACTGAAGTTTTGTCCTAAGTTCTGCTTAGAACTCCTGTTTTGTTTTGTTGTTTTATTTACTTTCTCTGCTCACATTAGGTGACACCTAGGTTAAGTGATATACCGCTTCAATTTAGAGGAAGAGAAATGAGGGAGGGAGAATTAGCAGGAATTGTGTTAGTTTCAGGAAAATGAGTGTTGCCAAGCTTGTGGATGGATGTCATTATGGGTTTTTCTGTAAAAAAAGTTGTTCAGCCATGTACAGAACCTGGACCATGGTAAGTAAAATAGACATTCTCAGACAGCATGGTCTGAGTTTCTAGAGGAGTTAGTGCTAATAAAAATTGTCTTTTCATGCTTAGGTTGTACTACAGATGAAATAACTATATCATAGAATGCCATATGTTTTGATAAGAGTTAGTCTGTAGATCCACTTTATCTGGGTTCAGTCCTAGTTCTGCCATTGACTTCTCAGGTAACTTTAGGCAAATCTATTAAATTTTCCATGTTTCAGCTGTCTCATTCTCATAAAATGGAAATCAAATTGGTGGCAGGTACGATAGGATGGTGATACCTGATGCAGCAAATCCTAATGTCACCACAGTGAAAAGAAACAAAAATATGAAAATGGTAGACTATTTTTAATGGGAAATTGACTTGCAAAGTTAATTTATATAATTGGGCCTCTCCAAAGAGCTAGTAGGCAGTCATGGACAAAGAGTTTGTTTTGTTCCTTTGAGGAAGAAAAATTCCAAAAGTGCAAAAATAAAAAATAAAATGGAAATCATAATAAGGACCACCTCTTAGAGTTGTTGTGAAGGTGAATGAGTCAGTACAGGTCAAGTTCTTAGGAGAGGTGTTCTAGGAAGTCACTTTCATCGCCATTGTTCATGGCCGGCTGCTAAGCAATCAGATCCACAGCTGCCCTACTTTTTGCCTTCTAGACCATATGGGTTCACTTTTCTCTGGTAAGTTTGACTGATGTCAAGGAACAATCCATCTGCCACTTAAACCGAAACAGATTTACTGCTTTTCAATTAAAAAAAATGGGGGGGGGAATCTATAAATGGCTCCACCTTTCTGTGGACCTCTCCACTGCTTCCTTCTTGCAAGGCTGGTGGCTGATGTAGTCAGACCCTCCATCATTGGGAGATAAAGAGATATGACATGAGCTGGGTCATTGCTCATCCCAGCAAATCCACCACTTTCTTTGTTTAGCTGAGTTTTATATTTACTTAAGAACTAGAAGGCTCCCACCCATTTATTCATGGGCCAGTCTAACTGTGAGCTGTAGTAGCTTCTCCAGCCTAGCAAGCAAGGGGTGGGGGGTAGGGAGGGCAACTCTAGGCTCATTTCAGCTGCCAGGAACATTCTGGCATTGGTTATTGCTCTGCTACGCAGCTGGCATGAAGAGCGCATAATTCTGGCTACCCCACATTAGGTCGTGGTTATCCTTTTGCTGAGATATTTCTTCTAGTCTTCTTTGGACTGCCTTTGAGCCCAAGCTATTTTCTGCAGTTAAAAAAGCCTACTCAACTTAAAAAATGTAATTTAGTCCTGTTTAACTTTAAAATAGATAATGCATTCAAAATTCAGAGTCCAATGGAGCAATCCAGTTTCCATTCTCAAAGCCAATTAATAGCACCACTTCTTTGTGTGTTCTTCCAAAGATACAGTGTGCATGTTCAATCAATGACATATGCACATATGTACATTTATTCAAAGTATGTCTCTTATACCTGTATCAAGCTTAGAGATCATCCCATGTATCAATGTATGAGGAATGTTCTCATTTCATTCTCCTTATTGACTGTCCATTATCTCACTGGTTCAATCTATTATAATGTATTTTAACCAATGCCTTTTGATGGGCTTTTAGGTGATTTCTAATCTTTTGTTTGGAATGCTCCTATGACAAATTATTTGCACACATATGAATGGTTTATCAGTAAGATAAGCGCCTCATAATGGTCTTTCTGGGTCAACAAGAATGTGCATGTGAAATTTTTACAGGTACTGCCAAAGGGCTCCCCACAAAGGTTACATCAATTTGCATTCCCACCCACATTATATGGGGGACTTCTCTCCCACTTCTCCCAAGAATGTGATGCCAAACTTTTTGATCTTCACCAAGCTAACAGGTAGCAAACAGTGTCAAAGTTTTAACTGGCATTTTTCAAAGAGTAAGGTTGAGCAGCTTTTCATATGTTGAGGAGCCTTTGATATTCCCTTTTCTATGCACTAACTGTGTACACCCTTTGCTCAGGTTTCTATTGGATTTTGGTCTTTTCATATTGATTTGCAGGAGCTCTGTGTGTGTGGAAAAAATTAGACTTGTTGGTAATTAAGACTATAAAGATTTCGCTCAGTGTTGGTATTGACTTGCTTATGATAGTTGTAGTATAGGCGTGCAAAGGTGTTTATTATTTTCCATGTAAACATGGTTTATTAATGGTTCAAAAAATATTTTCCAAAATCAGTGCAGCCTATAAATACCGAATGTTCCTCTATTTTATTTACGACAGAGTTCCCTTTCCAAAGGAACTCTTATTGAAATCCTGGTTCTCTTTAAAAATGCGGTAATTAGAAATAAAGCTTTAAAAAGAGTATAGAAAAAAATTTCTTTTAAAGAAACATGGTAGTAAAATGTTTCTAATTGGAATGAAATGTAATCATGAAGCAATTTTATTGTTTGCCAATAGCTTGACTAGCCACTTCTTATAAAGTGAAGCAGAACAACAAAGAAAGAGAAACCAGTCACATAAAATCAAACTTTATTGTGAAAAGAAAATGTCGGCCATGTATAAATGCACAAGAAGAAAAAAGCTAATGACGTGATTGTGATGAGACTCGTGAGCAAGGTGTAGATCCCAGGATGTCTGCCCTGATTTTGCTGCCTGTGAAAGCTCCACCCCGCCCCCCCACTGGCCTCCTCCCCCAGTGGAGCGGCATCTGCTTCCCATCCTGTGTTGATGTGTTCTCAGTGAGTGTCATAAAGTGCCTGCTGCTAACCCTATGCTGTGGAGATGTGTTTATTCCTGCAGACACAGGAGCCCGTGAGAACTCACAATCAGCTGTGAAACAACATTTCTTTTAAGTTTGGATTTATTTGGAATATTTGTAGAATGCATTTCCCCTTATTCCAAAAAAGCTATTTTATTGCTGAGTTTTTCAAATGTTATTCCTGAATTTTCTAAGAACCTCGATTTATAGGAATGAATGAATATAGTACAGAATGTTTCTAGAGACAATGATGGACTAATCAGGCTGATATTTTCTTGACACATTTTTATAAATTCTGTCAATGAAAGTTCATCAAGGTTTATAATGAAAGAGGAAGATTTATATAAGGTGGCCCTTTGTTTGGGGATTAGAGAAAATAACAATTTTCTTTTGAAAAGTTGTGATTTTTATTCCAAGCTGAGCCTGTCATTTAAACCTTTCTGTATAAGATATTTGTAATTGAATGTTTTCCTGGCAAGTGTTGCTTTTACTAAGGTTGAGAAATAGGACTCATGGTTCTTAACTGTTACAGTATAGAGCTATTCTACCTTCATCCAGACCTTCAATCAAAATCTTTTACTAGCATGTACTATGAAAATATATCTTACAAGAGTCTGAAAATATAAAGATAAGTAAGATGTGGTCTCTGTTTTTAAGGAGTGTTCAGGTGAGTGAAGACACAGCCAGGAAAAAGTATCACCAGAGTAACTGAGTCAGCTCTGCTCCACCACGTGAGTGACAGGAGAAGAGTGCTTGAATTCTGAACAACCATGTGGAAATTTCACCGGGTGGGTCGCATCCTTAGTGGAACAAGGTAATAACGTGGCTATGAACTGCCCAAGATGAGAGTGATAACACAACCAGGTACTGTGCTCAACACTGTACATATACACTATTTCATCTTTACCATAGTCCAGTAAGATCTTATCACAAATGAGAAACCAAGGAAAAACAGGCCTGCATCCTTCTGATTGGGTGTCTAAGCACTTACAGAGTTTGAACTTTGAATTCTGCACAACTGGGTTTGAATTCTGCACTGTACTTTCTAGCTGAGTAATTGTTGGCTTCACCTCTTTGATTTTCTCTTTGTCAGAACACCTGTGAACAGTGCTATCCACTTCCTTCTCCCGTGCCTTCAAGTCCATCTCCAGTTACTAAGTTAGAAAGTCCCACATGTGCGTTTTCTCATTTGCCCTTGGAGCTAGGGACTGGACCCATGACCAAATCCTGGCCAGTAGGATTTGGGGGGAAATTTTGGGGGGAACATTTCCTCTCTAATAAAGGGAGATGCCAGGAATCCACTTTGATTACATGTGGATTCCTGTACTACACTATCAACTTGAAATCAAAAAGAGAGATATGGGGGCCTCCCTGATGGTGCAAGGGGTTAAGTCTCAGCACTATAAAGATATCCGCA
Organism: Scalopus aquaticus; assembly: GCA_004024925.1. Taxonomy (NCBI): domain Eukaryota; kingdom Metazoa; phylum Chordata; class Mammalia; order Eulipotyphla; family Talpidae; genus Scalopus; species Scalopus aquaticus. Next base: position 15,370 of record PVIJ01012087.1, on the reverse strand, counting down.
GCCACTGCAGCACGAGTTTACCTCTCCTGCCTCGCCCGCTGCTCCCCTCAGCAGTGTATTTCAGTCGATCCACCTGTTCTGTTCCCCACTCTGTCTGTGGTGAATCCACTCACTCCTCCCCCGCCCCCCATGGGGGGGGTCGCACCTCTGGCCTACACCCCAGCTCTTGTATGCATAAATAAATAAATCTTGTTTTTTTTAAAAAAAGAGAGAACAGGTTTAGAAGAATGGCCCTGAGCCAATAGTATCATGGAGTTATGTGAGAGAATAAATCTGCTTCATTTAAAGCACTTTTAATTGAACATTCCATAGATATACCAAGAACATACTTATTCCAGATTTATTGAGTTTTAGATAACCTCTATCTATATCTAGATATAGTACTTAGTATAATACTAACTATAGTAAATGCTCATTAAGAGAGCACCAATAAAAGAGCATTGGTCAAAGTTATCTCAGCATGATTTTTATTTTGTAGTGTTTGATCATTAATAAGATGTGGATTTTCCTTTCTTTTTATATGGGCATTTCTATATTGACCAATCTAAGCACGCAAATAATATGTGACCCACATAATGATGCTGTTTGACTTCCCAGGGTTAAGCATAGTGCCGACTAACAAGTTAGCTTACAATGTTGGACTGTTAGATGAACTGGTGGGTCAGTCATTAATTGCTTTCCAGATCCATTCCATTCCATGTGTTTATGGATTATAAGATTCCCATAATGGAGAATTTTTAAAAATCACAATAACATATAGTTGACAGTGCAAACACTTCAAGTTCAGCAAGGTAGGCTTGTTGCTTGATGCGGAGAGGGCGTGCATACCTCAGGGGCAGCGCTAGAGCATCTTGGGAAAAAGGCACGTGTGGGTGACCAGTTTGGGTGGCCCAGTCTCCAGTCTTTTCTCGTTACTCATGCCTGAGAATGTTTTCTGGGCCTCTCGTCTAGAGCCTGAGTCTTAGCTGGTTGTCTTCTTAGGCTGGTTGCTGACTGGTTGTGCAAGCTCTTTGCTCGTAGCCCCGGCCCTTTGTTTCTCGAATGGCTTAGTCTGGGCACTGGAAATGGAAACCTCTCCCCTTGTCCCCTTGTCCACCCACACCCATGTGACTCCCAGTGTGTGCCAGCTCTTCCTCCGTCTGTAGCCACCATTCTGCTGTGTTTTGTTATTTCCTGGTCCATCATGAAACTCATCGCCTGTAGGATTCTGATTTAGTTTAGTTCCGTTGCTGTGATTAATATCATAAATTTGAATTTTCCTTGGGGAATTAAGGGAAATAGACGTGTACTTTGATTGTGAAATCTGGGATGTGTGCTTGTTAGCTGCTGAATCATCAGTAACCGGCCAATGAGCAGTGGATGATTTGAATAGTAATTGACTTCAAGTATGCAAAAACGTTTATATTGAACATAGTCAGTACATATTTAGGAATCATTAGCCTTTTCTTGCTGCTTAATAAATCACCACAAACCTGGTGTCTTAAAGGAATGCCCATCGGTTAGCTCACAGTGCTGTTGTCAGAAGTCAGCAATGCGGGTCTTGGTTCACTATCCTGCCCCCCAAAGGCTGAAATCAGAGGATCAGCTGGCCTTGTTCACTTCTGGAGATTTGCTTGTGGAAAACTCTGCCTCCAGGCTCATGTAGGATTTTGGAAAAGTCAGTGTTGGTGGTTTCAAGCCTGAGGTCCTGAGTTCTTGCTGTCAGCCCCACTCCCCAGCCAGCATGTCCTTTTGCTCGGGCCCTCTGCCAACACAGCAGCCACAGACCCCTGCAAGGCCAGAAGGAGAATCTCCCTGACTAGAAACCCTGTGCTGCTTTGATTCTCTCTGACTTACACTCTGCCAGCCAGAGAACGTTCTCTGCTTTTAAAGCATTCCCGTAATTGGATTAGACCTAGCTGGATAATCTCCCTTTTGACATCTAAGGTAAATAATCACGGAAGTGATATGCGGTCCACCCACACTCAAAAGGGAGGTGATTATGAGGTGGGGGTAGAAGTCTGACTACTACAGCTTGCCCTCTGGCCCCCAGAGATCCATGTCTGTGCCATGTGCACAACACTTGCTCCTCCTTTGAATGTTCCTGAGGGATGAAACCTTTAGCATATCAGTGCAAAATCCAAAATCTCACCTAAACATCACTATCCTGGAACTCCAAGATACCTTTGTTTAAATCAGGTGCTGATGAGGCTCCTGGGTATAATTAATTCTGCACTCAATTCCTAAATATGGGTGGGCCTGTGAAACTAAAGGGAGAAGTCATCTGGCCCCATAAGCCCAACACACAACAGCGGTTCAGGGATACTTGTTATAGGCATAGCGTAGGCGTAGATGGAAGGCACAAAAGAGTTATCATCCAGACCAATTTCGATATCCAGCTGAGGCAAGTCCATTAGTTTTCAAGGCCTGAGAATAATTCTTCCTGAGTCTTTGCTATGTGATCTGGGTTCTTGCTTCTGCCCTTTGGCCACTGGAAGTCATTCTTAGAATAATGCCTCCAAAGCATGGTTTATGTAACAGACATTTCAGGTATCTTGAGAAAATCATAGAGCCTCCCTGGTGGCGCAACGGGTTAAGTCTCAGCCTATGAAGCTATCCGCAGCCACTGCAACATGAATTCGATCCCTGGCCAGGGATATTCCCACATGGTGCAGCAGACCTCTCCTGCCTCGCCCACTGTTCCCCTTAGCAGTGTACTTCAGTTGATCTGCCTATTCTGCTCCCCACTGTGTCTCTGGTGAGTCCTCTCTCACCACCCCACACCTCTGGCCTGCACCCCAGTTCTTGTATGCATAAATAAATCTTTTAAAAAAGAGAGAGAAAAATTCATGGTAGGTATATAGCAACACATGTAGAATGATAAGTATTATTTATTCCAAATGTTTGTCAAGTTAATAAACGGCAGCCCAGGTTTTAAGCACAATATTGCCAGCCACTATGTGCCGGATTGGGAATCAACTGCTCGGTCATTTCCCTAGCAGTGAGCTCCTACTTGTAAGGTGCTGACTTCTACAGATAAGATAAAGCATTGAGAGAAATCATCTGATTGTTGATTAGCTCAATAACAAAAAATGAAAACATCGAAGAACTGAGAAAAAAAGTTTTCCATATATACCTCAAACAAAGTTTTAAAGCCAGGCTTTCTCTTGAATACTCAGATCTCATCACTAAGAAGCAGCCAGTCACACCTCATTTGCACGTGAGTACTCAACATCATTTGCACGTGATTTGCACCTCATTTGCATGTGAGTAGTAAAATAAGAAATCCCTGAGATCCAATCTTGGCCCTGTGTCCAGCACATGGAAGCCGCGGGGGGGGGGGGGGGGGTGTGTTTCAGTGGTATTCTCCCCTTAGAGACCTCTTGCATGCAAAGCTGTCCTGAGTGAAAACCTTGGATAAAACCATAAGAAGGCAGATAGGGGGCCTCCCTGGTGGCGCAGCGGGTTGAGCACAGCACTGTGAGGGTATCCAGAGCCACTGCGCACAAGTTTGATACCCGGCCAGGGAGCTTCCCGCATGGTGCAGCAGACCTCTCCTGCCTCTCCCGCTGCTCCCCTCAGCAGTGTGGGGGGATCCTCTCCCCCACACCTCGGGCCTACACGCAGCTCTTGTATACACAAATAAATAAATAAATAAATCTTTAAAAAAAAAAAAAGAAGGCAGCTAGGAACCAAAAGGGAGCTCTTCAGACAAGGACAAAAGGAAAGACCCCCTACTAGGAAGAGCCTAGAACATGAGGCTGATTCTGAATATGAGAAAATAGTTGAGATTTTGGAATACAAGGGGTTAATATTGTGGAAGAGCGGGCCAGAGATAACAGTGGCGGTAGGGTAAAAAACTGGCCTCATAGTGAGGAGAGAAGGGGGAAGAGTCACGGCAAGCATGTGGCCATTTCAGCCCTCACTAATGAAAACAGTCTGGGCTGACTGTCAGTCAGCACAGAATGTTCTGTGAGGTGTTTTCTTGGTAGCACTGGTGAATTTGTGTTAATGTAGTCATCCTTTCTTGTCCATTCTCTCCTGTGAACAAGGGCGAGCACTACAGTGGGTGATTGTTCCAGTTAACCGTAGTGTATCGAGTGATGTGAAAATCAAGTTTGTCATGGAAGAATCACACACATTTAGCCAGCATAGATAAAACAAGAACTCCAGGTTCTGGCCTTATTAGATAATCGAATGGGCGCCGTTCCCTGGAGTAAGACACTGTTGTGTGTTTTACAAATGTGATCTCATTTAATTCTCAACGCAGTCCTCTGGCAGCTGGAATGTTGCGCCCTTTCACAGTCTAGGAAGCTGCGCGGGATGTTATTTGCCCAAGGACACGCAGTAAGAGGTGACTGCCTCTGCAGGCTCTGCGCGTGTTCTCCCTGCTGGCCCGTTAAGTGAAAATGACCTGTTTATGTGTCTGTTGCCCACACGGACGTAAGCTCCTGTGGAGAGAACCGTGTCTCTTGATGGACTGGCACAGGCAGCGCATCTACCTTGAACCGTACCGTCTGCCTCTAAGGCCGGCGTTCTCATCCTGCAGCTTACAAGTAGCTGCTCGGGGAGGATTCGTGAAATGGGCAACAGCCCTTCTGCCCACCTGCCCTATGCAGGCCTCCCTTTTAACAAACCTGTTCCTCTCGGGGCAGCTCTTTCTGCCCACTTGTGTCTGTGCAAGCATTCTTTACCCTTCTCTTCCAAAATAAACCTGTCCTTTTGGTTATAAAAAAGAAAAAGGATTCCTGGACTTGGCAGCAATGCACAGAATAAGTCAAGTACCCCTAGCATACCTCTGCTGTCTGCCTCTGGGACTCAGCCCAAGGCCCTTGGTACCCAGTGGATAAAGCATCAGGCACTAAGAAGTTCCAGATAGACCCAAGGCCTGACACCAAGCCACACTGGTGCAGACACTCTCATGGAGACCGGTCATCAGGGGCATGTGGCAAAGGGTGAGATTCCCCGGATGAGGTGTTTACTCAAAGAAACCAGAAAGGGTGAAAGGAAAGGGCTCAGTGCAGACACCATTGGTCTGGGCGAGAAGGTGGAAAAACCAGGCAAGGGAACAGCTCATGATGTAAACTGTGAAGAGGGCCTGGGGGAGGGCCCCTCCTCACTGGCATTTCCATTGTCGGAGGGACAGGCCTGCCAGCCTACTGTAATTGTGATAGCAGAATCAATCCAAACCATCTTAGGAACAAACATTTTAGGCTAAGTCACACTTCCCTTTTCATGTCTACCTGTCCAGAGAATGTTTCTGAAAATCTCGCCTCTTTCTCCTCTCTCGTCACAGCACCCCTTAAAACATCTTCCTTTCCCAACCCATCTAGTGTGTTCTAGGGTTGTGGAGACATCATGTTTCTTCAGGAACAGTGCGTGGGGGCTTTAAATGATTGTCAAGGACACAGGCTGGTGGTTTTACTGAAAATATACACCCTGGATCATCTTATTTATTCTGAGGTCAGAAGAGGCCAACCTTTAAAAAGGTAGCTTCTGTGGGCAGGGAAAATAAGGGCTCCTAGTGCCAGGACCTGCTGAATCTCTGCATTGGATTAGAGTTTGGCTGTGTGTTCTCGTTTGTTTGCTTTTTATTGTTGTTATTGCTGGTTTTTGAGAAGGAGGCAGGGAGGCCGTCAGTTTAGTTTTATTTTTTAACTCATGGATCTTGAGGCAGAAGTCTTTGCCTTCATTTCTCACCACTCCCTTCTTGCAGGTTATTTCCCAGCCATGTGGAACTTCTTTATTTGTTTTAATTGAAATGGCATCGCATTACAGCATAATGTAACTTTCAGGTATGCATCATTGAGAATCAACATAAAGCTCATCACCAAAAGCCACGTCTGTCCTTCATCATAGATTTATCCACTTTTCTTTCAGTTTCTCAACAGCCAGTCTTTTCCTTGCTTCCGAGTCTGTCTCTCTGCCTGGCACTTTCTTCCGATCACCTCTTCCTCTGTGAAAACGCCAGCTTACCCTGCAGACTTCTGCTGAGTCATCGCTGCCTCTAGAAATCTTCCTCTCCCCTTGTCTCCCTGCCAGATGAGGAGCTTCATCATTTTGCTCATGTGCGCTGTGTTCTTGGGCCTTGCTCCAGGGCAGAGCACACAGGCAGCAAACAGGAGGTGTTGAAGCAGTGACTGAGTGAGTCAGTGAATGAGTAAATGACTGTAATATGCTTGTCCTCCTTGACCAGTCAGAGGGGGACTTTGAATAGGGCCCTGGAAGGTCAAAGGTGTTTGGTGTTCTTGGATTGGGTGCCCTAGACTAAGGACTTGAGACCTGTCCGAAAGGCTTGGGAAAATACTTAGTTTAAATAATAAAACAAAGCACAAATCATCATTCTTAATGGACATCATATTCAGTGGACAGTTAAGTCATTAAAACATCAGAAATTAAAAATAATACTAGACAACTTTGGCAGTAAACCTACCCACTTAAACTCGGTGTGTCTGTAAATACAAGTCATTAAGTGCTCTTCTGTGTCTTGTAGATCTAAATGAGGGCTAAGCAGCCCCTTCATAGATGGGCGATTTTTTGAAAACCCTAGTCCTTTGCAATATGAAAATTGGATCTCTGAGAAACACGGCTTGCTTTATTCTTCTGTGGAGAGAAAGTCGCTAGTCTAGGAGGACTAGGCACATCCCCACACCTGCCTCTGCCGACAAAGGTAGAATTGTGGTAGGTAAATATCACCACCTACTTCTCTGAAGTAGCGCTGAGAAAACTTTTTTTTTTCCCCTGAGAAGCTAAAATTAAGCGCTTGCTTCACTTCAACTGTCTAGAGATTACCAAAAATATCATCATAGTCTGCTTTTAATTCTGGGCAAGTTATCCTTAGAAGAGAAAGTTAGAAATAGGTTACTAGTGTGCCCCATTTAAGAAATCTCAACTCTCAGGAAAAGGAAAAAAACGGACAAAGCATACTTTCATTACAGAAGGGTTCAGTAATCTACCTTGGCACATTTAAGGGAACATTAAAACTAATAATAAAACACAATAAATTGATTACCCTATATGAAATAAATCATGGCAACTGACTGGCTGTTCTGAGCCGAAACAGGACGGACGCAGCACAGTGCTCAGCTTCAAGGATACATCCGCCAGCTAGTCCCCGAAGATGCCATCTCTCTTCCCCAAGGGCAGAACACAGAGTCTGCCACCACGGGGATCTTCAGGTGACTCGTGCACCCACACAGCTGACACTAAGTGCCTGTCCCCACTACAGTGGCTGCTCGAGGTGGGGTTGGAGATGCCGGGGGCTACTCTGGCCGCAAGGGGCAGAAGAGCGAGCCCTCAATACTAGACTATTTAGGAGCAGAACTAACCTACTTGCAGAGCATCATACCCATGGGAGAGCCAGACAGGAGCCGCTATGAGCAGGAAATGCAGCAGCCTCCGTCACAAGTAAGGCAGCAGTGGCAAGGAGGTCCCGGTCACAGTTTGAAGCTGTATTCAAGGCCGACTCCTGCAAGGATGCCTGGTGACAGGGTCCTGCCGTGGGGGCTGAAGGAGCACGAGATGTGGGAACACCCCGTGGCAGCAGGAGAGAGAAGGCAAACGCGAATGGGGTGGGAGTCAGGGAAGCTCTGCCACCCCTGGCCTCTGAGAGTGCTCAGCAGTGCCCCATGCTAGGTCTGTGTGGGCAGGCCCAAGGCGGCGTGCAGGGCAGAGCAATGCCAGGAAGCCAAAGGGCTAGGAAGTGGAGGGGAGTTGATCCTGGGACAGAATTCCACTCCAGGACATAGTGGATCCACTGGGGGGACAGATGGCCTGAGGTTCTAGAACTGTGAGCGCAGGGAAGTGTCCAAGCAACTCGGGAATGTGGCGAGGTCTCCTTGGCAGAGAGGGAGTCATCAGTAATGACTGCCCTCATCACAGGGGGATGCCTTTAGCTGACAGGCCAAGGAGGTGCTGGGCGCTCCTGAGTCAGGGGTGAGAAGGCAGCTGGGCGGGACAGCCGGGAACTGAAGCAGCACGTGGTGAAGACGCAGAAGAGTGAGGGCTGGATGGGCCTCCCCGTGGCGCAGCGGTTAAGCGCTGCGCTGTGGAGCTGTTGGCAGCAGGCGACTGGAGTTCGAAGGCCGGCGGGGGGAGAATCCCACATGGCACGGCAGACCTCTCCTGCCTCACCCGCTGCTCCCCTCAGCAGTGTATTTCTGATCTGCCTGTTCTGCTCCCTACTCTGTCTCTGGTGAGCCTCTCACCCCCCCACGCCTCTGGCCTGTACCCCAGCTTGTATGTATAAATAAAATAAATCTTTAAAAAAAAAAAGAGTGAGGGCTGGGAAAGCAAAGTGTAAGGATTTGGGCTCTGTGGGTGTCAGGGTGTTCGGGGCCTGGTCCACTGAGGCTTTCGAGCAGTGTCTGAGGCATCTTCCCAGGGCTAGGAGAGGGGGTAGGTGTTCCCTAGACCTAGGCTGGGGTGGAGATAGGGGACCCAGAGGGACTCTTGGGTTTAAAGGGATCTGACTCCTCCCTCTTCAATGAAGTGAGGCTCCGGAGACGGAGACGCTGGGTGGGGACTCGTCTGTTTGTGACTGACAAGAACCTGGCCTGTCTGACCTCAGTCTGGGAGCTGGCAGACACCCCAGCAGGGTTCCTCACTTGGGGTTTGGCTCAGCAGTACAAACAACGTGGGCACATTCCCCAATAAACAAATCTTACAAAACTGGTGGGGTAACCTGTCAGCCAGAAAGCGTCTTCTGGGGTCTGGGCTGAAGGCAGCCTTGGGTTTTCTGTCTTCATGTCCTGTGGAGCAGATGCCAGTCTCCGCAAGGGTCTGTGGCCAGGACTGTCACCTCTGAGTTTGCCTTCTCTTGACAACAACCTATAAGACCACAGTGTGCAAATTTAATGGGCCTCAGAATTATTCGTAGGACTTGTTAAGTATGTAGACTTTGTGTTTCATTGTCAAAACTAGTCAATCTGAATTTCTGAGTGTGTCCCTGGAGTCTTCCTTTAAAAACAAGTTCCTGGGGTGCTCTTCTGCTTGAGATCTAGAGGCCATATTCAAGGAACAGGAGTGCAGGGCCCTTCTGCTGTAGCCGGTAGATTTTCACCTTGCTGGGATGGAATGGAGTCTGCCGCCATGAGGCTCATTCATGATTGCCAGGGGTGGTTGTCAGGGGTTTGGGGAGATGTGGGTTCAGACTGTGCGATAACTGAGAAAGATAAGATATCTTATCTTATCTCTGCGATAACTGAGAAAGATAAGATATCAGGGGTTTGGGGGAGATGTTGAGGCTGGATCATTCTGGACTCATCAGACATCAGACTGGAGCCAAGGCCAAGAGATTACTGGTGAGGATGGAGCTATTCCTGGTTTATTGGAGGGACACCCACACAGGCATGGCAGCCAGACAAGGGTCACAGACAGAGGTCACAGCAGGAAGAAGGGCTAAGACTGAAGCTGCAGCCCCGGTCATCAACACCCAAGGGAGCATTACCAGATGCTCTTGACATGCTGACAGGAATGTGCTGCTGCTCGTGGTCTTGGATTAGGATTAGGTCTTGGACTGGCCTCCACCTGTCCCACCCCTGAGGTATACTTAAGCAATAAGCATCCTCTGGTCTGAGTTATCAATCACATCTTCATCTTTCTAAGAAACGTGAGTTTCAGTGCCAGAATTGCTGGTCAATATTTGGGTGGGTTGGTGAAATGTGAGGGTGGAAGTTGATTCTTAAAAGTCTCCAAGGGTAGGCCTCCCTGGTGGTGCAACAGGTTGCGTCTCAGCCTCTGAAGTTATCCGCAGCCACTGCGGCACGAGTTCGGTTCCCGGCCAGGGAGCTGACCCACATGGCGCAGCAGACCTCTCCTGTGCTCCCCACTGCTCCCCTCAGCAGTGTATTTCAGTGGATCTGCCTGTTCTGCTCCCCGCTCTGTCTCTGGTGAATCCTCTCACCACCCCACACCTCTGTCCTATACCTCAGTTCTTGTGTGCACAAATAAGTCTTTAAAAAAGGTCTCCAAGGGGGGACAGAGAGAGGGTATAGAGGAGAATATGGTAGCCTGTTGGTGCTTGGAGGAGCTCAAGTGAAGCATGTGAACATGTTAGAGTGTGAAGTTGTACTCACAAACATAGATATTTTTGAAAACAAATGGCAAATGAATAAAATTCTGAAAGGAAACATCGTTTAAAGAAAAAAATCTTCAGACTCATCCATTTTTCCTGGCAAGCTGGAGGCAGGACCCTGACCACTGCAGAACAAGAGATAAGGAAGCAAAGAGACAGCTCCTTTGGCAATGACAGGATTTCTAGCTTGTGATAACGTGATGAGTGAGGTGACAGCACCATGGAGAGAGACTGTGCAAGGGAGAGTATCAGAACTGGGTGAGCAAGCTGCTGCCTCCTCATGCAGCGTGGAGGTGCATGCAGCGAGGGTGGGTCACAGCATGCAAGGGGACGCTGGAAACCTCCCTGTTCTCAAACTCCTGCCCTGCCTGCTTCTGTGATTTTAACATTCATTTCGAGTCACAAGTTTCCTTTCTAAGATGGTAGTGCCCCCAGGATGTGTTCTGGCTTTGAGCAGATTGCTTTAACCGAACTGCTCTGAGCTCCAAACAGCTCAGTGCCGCTGCAGTGAGAGGCTGTGAATTCTGGTTGAACTGCAGAAATAAGGAAGGTGTATTATGATGCACTCCGAGGGAGGGGTGTGGGGGCTTTTCTACATACCCGTGGCAGCCTAGAGTGCAACCCTGCACTTGTGAGGAGGACAAATGGGGCCAATTCTTGTGTTTTTCCGGGCTTCCTGCATTCTCAATTACCATCCCTCCTTCTTCCTGCCCTTTAGACTGGGGCTACTCCCACTAATCTTTTCAGATCCTGTTGAACCAGCACCTTCTTCCCAGACTTGCCCAAGAAGTGTTAGTTGACAGCTACCATCCCTTGGGGTCTGACAGCTGTTTGGGGTCTCTGATCTGCTCCCACAGACCATGACTACCTTAAAAACAGGGAAGGTATCGATTTAGCATCTAACACAGTATACAACAGGATTCAGTAACTAGTGACATAATGCATGAGTTTGATAATACAAAACTTTGCCTTGACTCAACAAATTCTCAGTATTAATAGATTTCTTGAAAAAAATAGATTTATTATATAACAGAGGCATTTTTTTAAAGATTTATTTATTTATGCATACAAGCTGGGGTGTAGGCCAGAGGTGTGGGGTGGTGAGAGGATTCACCAGAGACAGAGTGGGGAGCAGAACAGGCAGATGGACCGAAATACAATGCTGAGGGGAGCACTGGGCGAGGCAGGGGAGGTCTGCTGCGCCATGTGGGAAGCTCCCTGGCCAGGGATCGAACTCATGCTGCAGTGGCTTCAAATAGCTTCATAGTGCTGCACTCAAACCGTTGTGCCACCAGGGAGGCCCAACAGAGGCATTTCTAAACAGCAAGGGAGGCATACACTTTGCTCTCCTATTTTGTGCAACTCTTACATTCATTAAAGTAGATTCCTTTTATATTTCTCTCAGACTGTTGCCCTGTATGTTGATAAAAAGGGTTTTGTTTTTGTTTTTGTTTTTTATTCTGGTTTTCCCCCAAATTAGACCAAATTCACAAAGTTTACTGAAACCGTGCAAATGAACTGTTTCATTGAGGTTTCTTGTTTAAGCAGAGACCAGTAAGAGCTAAACATTTGAAAATCCTTAGAAGAAATACTGTAGGAGGAATAATCTACCAATTATAGGATGTTACATGGGCCAAAAAAAAAATCCTGAGGGTGGCCAGGCAAATTTGGGAAAATCTGATATAGCATATTACACATACCAAGAGAGCAAAAAGTAAAAGAAAGAATGCAGTGGGGAAAAGTTTTGGTGAATTCAGCACACACCCTCACTGCTGGTAGCTCTCGGATTCATCTAACTTTTGGGGAAACCAGTGTGATGAGATACATATATATATATATATATATATATATATATATGTATATATGAAAAGCCAGAAAATTGTTCGATAATCCAACTCCTGAAAATGTATCCCAAAGCAAAACTTGAAAACAAGAAAACAACTAATAACCTTAAAGTGCTTAATAGTTACAGCGATAAAGGTGCCCCATCACCCTTTCAGATAATGGGCATATCCCCGCAGGGCTTACATTGTCCCTGGGGTCTTTGGGCGAAGTGTCCTGCAGGTATTTGTGAAGCCTGGGCCTCAGGCAAGGTGGATGAGTCAGAGCTGTGGGTGCTGAGAAGCAGGGCACCCTTCAGGGATACTCTGGGTCTGCTCCTGGGTCCTTACAAGGCTGCTTCTTTTTGTCCGCCCCCCCCCAACCTAAACCAGAAAGGATGATTCAGAGACCCTCTCTGGTTCTTTCCTCCTTTTTAGTCCTCTAGTTCCCACCTGTACCATCTGCAGTCCTTAAACTCCAGTCCTTGACTTTCTTTGTTATGCCTTCCCCTCACCACTCCCCCTTCAAATTTCTGAGGCACTTGGGAAGAGAGGAACTGATGATTAATGGAGTCAACAGCCTTAAGGACCAAACCAATTGGCCAAATAAAACATTTTTCCTTCTCATTCACGAAGTTTAGGGAGGCAGCTGGTGCTTAGAAATACAATGTAAGTAAGATCTTTCAGGGAAAAAAAAAAGAAAAAGTAATTTTAGTTGAATTTCTTTTTTTTTTTCTGAAGATGTATTTATGCATACAAGAACTGGGGTGTAGGCCAGAGGTGTGGGATGGTGAGAGGATTCACCAGAGACAGAGTGGGGAGCAGAACAGGTGGATCTACTTAAAGTACACTGCTGAGGGGAGCGGTAGGGAAGACAGGAGAGGTCTGCTGCACCCTGTGGGTCAGCTCCCTGGCCAAGGATCGAACTCATGCTGCAGTGTCTGTGGGTAGCTTCATAGTGCTGAGACTTAACCTGTTGCTCCACCAGGGAGGCCCTTAGTTGAATTTCTATTGAAGAAAACAAAACAATTACAAAAAAAGAATTGGAGAAACAAATGTCGCAAAAATCTATAGAAAACAACCACCAATAGGGAGTTAATAGTGAATAAGTGGTCTTTAAACATTTTTACTCACATACATATGAAATTTTATCAATCCATTTGTATATTTCTCAGTTGACATCTAAAACTTTTCATCATACCTTTAAATATTTGCAAAATAAGCAATTCCATGCTTATTGTAAACAGTGGTATTTTAAAATAGAACATTCAAATGAATCCAATGGACTCTAAATACCACAGCAATTATGTCTACCATGAACTGTTTTAAAAATATGTGAACAAATTCTTTTTTACCTAGAGCATATTTTAAATAATTTATTTTTTTTCCACACAATGAACTGCATTTCACACTCCCATTACTCAGGAGTATATCCTAATTTAACATATTTTTTATGTCTCAGTATTATATAGTGTTTTATTAATACTACAATAAACACTGTTACATCTTTTTGCCATGAAAATTTATATATAAATTTAAAATTTTTCATTTCCTATGATTGAAAGATTGTAAGTACCAAGACATTTTATTCTCATTGGAGATATCATTGTATTTACTGGTAATAATCAAATATTCAAAATAATACAAAATATATTCATTTATAATTATTAAACATGTACTTTTTGACAATTAGTAGATGCACTTGTTATTTATCACTACTTCTTTCAACCATGAGAGAGCTTAACATCAATATTTTCTCAATTTTTCACTTTCATAAATCCTCGGAGAGTGTTTTACATTAGTAAGTGGATGGGGCGCTAAGGACTTGTGTCCCATCAATGTCACTCAATTCACTGAGCAACTTCCAATTTATAAACTCACTTAGTGATCTTAGGTCATATTTTATTGAAAACAATTCTTTGAAAATCATCTAACTGGCAAGAGCATTTGTTATCCAGTCATTAGAAAGATATACTTTCTCAATACAGCCCAGCCTACTAAATTGATAAGGGACTGATGTAGGTTGTTGGAGGTTTTTACACCCCAGGGTGATTCGCCATTTAAAGATTCTCGGTGAGTGGGAGCTACGCCCTTTCTTTGCAGTTTGGGAAATATAGGGGTGTTGTGAAAGAGCTGGGAAATGAAACGGGGGCACACCTTGACTTCCTTCACCAGCCAATCAGTTTTAGGAAAGATATACAGATGCAGGTTGAACATTTGGAAATTAAAACTACCTACGTGTGCATCTACCGCTTGAAAATTGCTAGGGAATGCACATTTCAGTTTAAAGAGCACGGATGTAAATTTTTATGTCATCTCATTGAATTTGATGAGGAAGATAGGTGAGCTCAGGTTAGTTGTCGGTACACGGTTGTCTATACCCTGTGGGTATAGAACTGTGACAAATACACTAGGAAGGGAACAACCAGTTCTCTTGGTGGTTTAATTTTTAAGACGGTTGCGCTCATGCTTTCTATTCTTTGTATTTTCTTCTAGTTTTGGGGTATTGATGTTGAGTCCATATACTGACCACCTAAGGAAATATGCCTCTCTTAAAAATGATTAGGACTGTAAAAACATGAGAAAACTTTAGTGTATGGTAAGGAGAAAAAGCAAAATATATAGTTGAACGAAAATGATGATTTCATGTGAAACTACATAAAATTCTGTACACTATAAGTAGATGCAAAGATGGGATGGTGATTTTTTTGTACTGAGTCTTTATTATTGCATGACTTTTAAAATAATGATTACATTTATGATGCTTGAGATCAGATAACCTCTTTAATATTTCCTTTCTCTCAGTGGCACCATGGAATTCTGTGAATCTAAATTTCCTCAAGTAAAGTGCTCAAGAGATAGATGATCGGTTTTTCCAAAACTTTTTTCATTATGATTCATCAGGGGTGTGATCCCTCAAACATAAGCCTAGTTAAACAAATCTCAGGTCTTAATGAATTCCTGAAGCTTATTTGCTGTATGAAGTAGTAATTCTTCATATTTTAAAGCTTTCTTTCATTTCCTGATTATTTTCTGCGTTCAAGAACTCGATCTTGTTTACTTATAGGGTTCTTAGTTTTGCCATTCTTCATAGCCTCGTCATTTTGAGTCTATATTTGAAAAAAATCAGTAACATTTGAGAGCCTCCACAATTAGCCGTGTGTGTGTGTGTGTGTGTGTGTGTGTGTGTGTGTGTGTGTGTGTGTGTGTATGGACACGATATTTGAGATATAATCTCAAACTCAGTATAGTCCTTAGGGAAGAGGAAAACAGCCTAGACAGAGACTGTGTTTTTGTGGGTGACAGATGGTTACCACCCTTTAGGGGGTTCTGGTAGTGGGATTCTGAGGTCTCTGAGACGAGGCCCCAACAAGACAACCCAGAATGTCTGAGAGCTGAGGGGAGTGCTAGCCTCCCGCAGCCCCAGCACCAAGCTCGGGTGCTACGTGGCCCCGCCCCTCGTGCAGGCCCCGCCCCTAACAGCTCCGGTGCGCCC